>JARTUT010002342.1:0-43023 GCA_030674115.1 Micraspis discolor | reverse complement strand
AAGTTGGTTCTTATGAAAGAAAAAAAATTAAAATTCGCTGGGAGAATTATTATAGATATTTCAATAATACTTTTTTAGGAATACTTAACAACCATGTGATATTATTTATAATCTAACATTAGCTAATCTAACACAGTCCATCTCAGCCAAGACGAGTGTTTTTATTTACGTTTACTGTTAGTCAATGTTCTATGCACCACATCATTTCAACATCTGAGAACTGTTAATGGTGTTTTGTGACTGTCAACGTTTGTGATTGCTACTGAATTACAGTCATTGGGGTCATTGGGATGCTGTTCTTTCGTAAAATGCTAAAAAAAAGTCGAACATTGATTTCCATCATGTTATCTTCTTGGTTCCCATCAACAACATTTACTACATGAATCAACGAAGAAATGTACAATGAAGCATTAATTTTAATTGATGACATGTTTGATACTTACCAACAAAGGATGAGAAAATTAGAAATGATCGCCCAATCCACGATGATAAGAAAATCCGATGATGGTTATTATCTTGCTACAGTTTTCAAAGATCTTAAGATAGCATTTGATACCATAGATCATCTTAAACAAATCAGAAAATTTGAGAAACTTTGAAAAGGTAAAGAAAGATGGATCGGACCGTGGACCTCTAGTGTACCTGTTATATGTTGAAACTCTATCTAAGATGAATCTATCAGAAAATACTACATGTTTGCAGACGATACTGTATTAATATTTTATCTGAAAGGTATGAAAGAATTGCGAATTAAACTAATTCGAGTCTTCTCCTTCTTCTCTTCTTTATCAGCCACTAGTCGTCCACTCCTGGGCATAAGCCTCCCCAAGTACCTTCCATCTGTCACGGTTTCTCACTTCCAAATACCAGTTAACTCCAGCAATTTGTTTTATGTGATGCATCCAACGTTTAGGAGGTCTACCGATGCTCCTCTTCTGTAATCGTGGTCGCCATTGTGTTATGCGCCACTTCCATCTTGCCTCTTCCTGTCTGGCTACATGTCCTGCCCAAGACCATTTCGACATCGCTGTTCGTTGGATGACGTCATCTACTTTTGTTCGTCGTCTCACCTCTTCGTTACGAACATGTTCTCCACTGCTCGCTGAGTTGTTCTCAGCTTGTTCGCTGTTCGAATCCTCAGCACTGTTGTTTCTAGTCCATTCCTATTCTCCTGTTGTTCTCAGCTTGTTGATTTTCCTTTCCCAGGTTTATGAGATGTCCAAGAAATATATATTAACTGACCGAGTCAATACAACAAGTACCAGCTATATATACTGGAGTTGTACTTTTTGTGAGGATTTTCGTCTAGAAATGTTCATGGTGAGCCCAACTTTCTCCGAGGCTATTCTTAATTCGCGGATCATTTCTTTCAGTTCTTCTAGGTCGCTACTGACAAGAACGATATCGTCAGCAAAACGGAGATGGTTCAAAAAGCGCCCGTCAATATTAATTCCTTTGTAATCCCAATTAAGTTGTTTAAACACGTCCTCTAATGCTAAAGTAAACGGCTTTGGTGAAATTGTATCTCCTTGCCTGACACCCCTCTGGAGCTTTATTTTGTCTGTTTTCAGTTTTTCGTTTATTTTTACTTGTATGTGGCCTTGTCGTATATATTTCGGAGGAGTTCTCTATATCTACTATCTATTCTCGCATTATCCATTGCCTGAAATACAGCCCAAAGTTACATTTTTCAATTAGTACTTTGATGTTTTAACTCTGTTCGATAGTACTAGTGGCTTTGCGAAAACCTGCTTGTTCCGTGGGTTGGTAGATGTTGAATTTTCCACATGGGCGGTTGGTAATGATTTTCGTGAGCAGTTTGTATGGATGCGAGAGGAGGCTTATAGGACGGTAGTTTGTTATTTCCAGTTTATCACCCTTTTTGTATAGTATTATCACTTGGGCATAATTCCAATCATCAGGAATCGTTCCGTTCTGAAGGCACTTGTTGAAGAGGACCTGTAGAGATCCTATGACGACAGTGCCACCCAACTGTAACATCATCTTAGTAATAGCATCCTCTCCAGGAGCACGACCGCTTTTCATCTGTGATAAAGCTAGTAGAATTTCATCCTGTGTAATGTCAGGTAGGTCCTCCGAGCCAACATTTGTTATGTGTACTGGTACTACATTTTGTGGCCTTGGGTTTTTAGGCGAATACACAGTTTTGTAGTATCGTTCGTTATTTCGACAAGATCAATTCTACTGTGTTTTATTTGTCCTTCTTCATTTTTCAACTGATTTATTCGTGTTTTTCCGATAGAGTCAATTTTCCTCAATACCTTCATATTTCTGTTGTTTTCTATTGTCGTCTTTATGAGTTCCGTGTTGTGATTTCTCATCTTATTTCTGATGTGTCTATTTAGTTCTTTATACTCTGTGGGGTCCTTTTTTAATTTCTTCTCTTATCCATTAGGTATTTATTTGGTGAAGATATTTTACTGTGTTTATGTTTTTTGCCATGGCAAACTTTCTTCGTTGCTGTTATGATGTCTGTTTGTGTTCTATTTCATTTATGCTCATTAACAACAGTTTGGTTGGTGAAAGACTTCTCTTATTTAGATTACTCTGGTATTCCTTTTCGCCCTGTTTCAGTTCAGATAGTGTTGGAAACTTTTTTGTTTCTATCAATTTGTTTCTGTCCTGGTCTATAGTTAGTATTAATTTCGCTCTCACCAGTCTATGATCGCTTCCCAGATCGAACCTGTTCAGGGTGGTGACATCTGCTGCGGAGTATCTTTTATTGCTTATGATATAGTCGATCTCGTTTTTTGTTTTAGAGTCCGGGCTCCTCCATGTCCATTTTCGATTTTCTGGTTTTTTGAAGAAGGTTCTCTCTCTGGAGGTGATTTATCAAAGTTTCTCTCCTGTCGTTTATATTTCCTAAGTCAAAATTTCTTCTATTTGTAATGTTATCTAAGTTAAGATTTCCTACCTTGGCATTGAAGTCACCTATAATAATTGAGTAATATGCGTTTTCCGCTTTGATTGCCAAGGTTATGTCCTCATATAATTGTTCGACCTCTATGTCATCAGCGGCACTAGTAGGAGTATACACTTGCACAATCTAGAGCTTATATCTTTAGAAATTTCCAGCAGTATATAAATGACCCCGGGCGATACTGAGGACATTTTTACTACCCTATTCTTGATTTTCTTGTTTACCATAATACCTACGCCGTCCAAGTGTGTATTTTTAGCGGTATTGTTTCTATACAAAATGTGTCCTGATTTGAGCGTTATGCAGGCCTGTTGTTCTGGTCGTCGTGTCTCACATAGGCCCAATACATCCCATTTTATGTGTGTCAGCTCTTCCTCCAGTTCTTCCAATCGGTGCTCGGACTGCATAGTTTGTATATTGAACGTGGCTATGAAGATATTAGTTGTCTTGTTGGAGTGTTTGATAGATTTTAGCGAATTTTTACCTCGCCCAGAATCCGTGAGGCAGCCTTTTTTCAAAGGGTGGGAGTTGCCATTTGCTGATCTACCCACCTGGGGTATACTCGTAGTTCCAATTGTTTTTTAAAATTCGGCATTTCTACAATTTGAAGGTTTGAGGGTTTTTGGCCGTAATCTTCCACGCTGGCCGTGCGTGTTGGAAGATAAAGGATAGGTAAGGACAATAGACAATTCGAGTAGAAGGGTTTTAAGTAAACCTGGAGAACATTTGTCTGGTTAGCTAGTTAATTATAAATATACACTTAAAACGACTTTGTTGAAATTAACATCAAACCGATATTGTAAATTCGTTTCAGGTGGCTGGAAAATTGGAAATAAGGGTAGTGCCAAAGGAACAGTGCAGCGTGAGTAACTTCATTGCAAAAGTAATTCCTAAGGAAGGTTACACCATTCCACAAGAACTCCAATTGAACGGTTTCACCAATGGTGTTAAATCTAAAGCAGAAAAGACAAAAAGCATCTTGAAACAGAGCAGCAAAGACAGGGCTGATGGCGATCTTCCAAGCCCGAAGACCGAACAAGTAGCTTTCATAGACAATCCCCATTTGGAGGTTAAGAAGAGGGTCAGCCTGGACGATCAGATCAAAATCGAGATAGAGAAAGATGGCGCGGATCAGAACGTCGAGGAACCACGAGTTCTGAATTCCATACTGAAGAAAGATGCTAGCCACGAATCCAATTCAAAGTCTGACAGTTGTAGGAGTAACAGATCTAAAAAAGACGATGGCGATAGCGAAAAAATTCACAATGTGGTCAGTAAAAACCGTTCGGTTGAGCTGAGAAGGGACGCGTTAGAAAATTTAAGGACGGAGGGCAAGTCCGATTCCAGTTCTAGCATGAGAGAAAAGATCGATCAGAGTTTGAAGAACGTCCGACAGGCGATAGATGAAAAGAAGAGAGAGATCGAGAGAAATGGTGTTTTCGATAAACCTAAATGTTCGCCTGGTGTTGATTTAACTTCCAATCCGAATGTAACGTTCGTGTCGTATTCTACTACAATCACGCAGGATCCTAGGTGAGTTCAAAACTGAAATAATTCAGTAGTGAAGTATATGGTACTTAATTTTCTTAATTTACCACAGATGGAAAAGTCTCAGTTTCTGAAAAATTCACATAATACAGACCTAAAATATTTTCGAAGTATGGACATTTCCGGCTACTTAGGGCGAGAAGTGAATTTTCTCGAAAAATAGTTATTTTCCTAACAAGTGCGGAAAGTGATATTTTCCCGCACGAAACTGCCGTTACCCAAACAACGCGAAGCGGAGTTCGGGTAAGCAGTTGAGTGCGGGAAAAACACTTTCCGCACGAGCTGGGAACAATATTTTTTCTACAAGCGCTTATACGAGATCGATTTCAACACACAGATCAAATGTGAATTGATCATTCTAAATACACATGAATGACAAAAGTCTCTGACAAGTCGTTACCATTATACTCTCATCGTTGACGTTGGGTCTATAGGGACTACAAGCCTATGAAATGAATTTAAACTGTAATAATATTCATAAATTCTTTATTAATTGAAAAGAAAACTAGACTAACAGCACCTAAGAATGAATTTGGATAAGGAATCTATGTATATTCATTAGAAATATTCAGTTATTAGTTATATTTATTGTAAACGTGCAGTTGGTCGCGTTATGCAAATTTATAGCAGAAGCCATCATATTGGTCGAAGTCAGCTGTTCCTTGGAAGATAATGATTCTGTATTACAGTTTGAAGAGGAAGAACCATTCAAATTAGGAATTTTAGTGGACATTTTTTTTTCTGCTCAATAGATTCTTCCAAGTATCCCTCAGCAACAGCAGTTGACTTCCATCCTCCTAGACGTTTAATATTTGTGATACCTTCTCCACAATTGGCTAGGAATGTAGCCGAGGAGCGTCTAGAACTGTGTCCTGTGTATAATTCTGGATTTTGTAGGCGTAAGTAAGCTGCAATTTCGGACGGTATTTTTCCTATTGTATTGATTCCGACAGGTTGAATCTTACATTTTCCCCGATTATACCTTATGAAAATTCGGCGATGAGGTATTTCCTTTGGATGTAAATTCATATATTTTCTGTATATGTTCAGAAAATATCCATTATTGGTGTCTTGGGATATAACAAACGATCTTGGTGAATGATTTTTTGAGTCCTTAATATTGACGATGATCAAGTCTCCTTTATCATCTATATCGTCGATGGTGAGTTTTGTAAGTTCCTCTCGTCTGCAGGCACCAGCTAATCCAAAAATTGTTACCAACTTCATCATCAAGTAAATTTCATCAGATGCCTCACTCATGAATTTTGTTATTTCCTCTTCATTAAAAGTTTTGGCCTTTTTTGGACGAAATCCTATATTCTGTCGTTTAATTAAGGCAGTTAAATTATGGAATTTTTCAATATCCAAATCCTGTTTCAGTTTACAAACACTCTTTATCATTGAATATCGGGACCATAATGTGTTTGGTCTCCAAAATTTGGACATTTCCAAAAAATACGCTGAAAACACTTCCTCCTTCCTCGGTTGAACCTTTTTGGAATTACACCAATCAATGAATTCTGAATATTACTTCTCATATTTTATCTTCGACTTGGCCGGTAACAAATTTAAACTCGCTTCATAAGAAGCTGCTAATATTTTTTCGGGCAGGCCATCATCAGATCCCGAAGTATACATTTTACCGGAGCGTACTGATTGAATTCGAGTTGATATTATTTATATTTAAACACAATTTCATAATATAATGACAATGTATTAATTCTTATTCACATGCCGTTTCCATATTAACGTCGTCGGTGGCATAGAGATATATCTTTATTCAGTTTATTCTTTAGAAAAAGCGTGCGAGAAAAACCCTTGCTAATCCATTACCACACGCATTTGCGTGCTGTAGTGGAATAGCAGGGGTTTGTCCCACACTGTTTGGCGATGTGACTCTACGAATTGAAATACGCGCGGGAAAGAGAATGAATGCATGCTTGTAGAAAAAATATGTATTGATGTTCTATTTACTGGTCTAATGTAAATCATTTTTTATTTCAAGTTCCAAATTGTTCATCATTCATTAAATCACATAGAAATATTCATTTCTTCCGGAAATTTCGGGCACTCAATCGAAGAGTTGATGAACCAAATACAAATAACAAAACTAATAACCAGAGTTTTTCATCAACACAGATTCTAGTTGCTGAAATTCAGTCGTGGAAATCAATTTAGATCAAATGAAACTGACACTTTTCATAACAACGAGTACAAAAGCGAAAATAACTTCTGAATAAAGATTTGAGTGGCATAATTAGATCAGCAAACTACGTTATTATACTGTATAGAATTCAATATATAAATGAAATAATAGGGTTCTTATTTGAACAACGAAAATTTTGGTCAAATGCTTTCACCAACACTCGGTAGACTGTTGAAATCAAAGTCTGATCTATCAAAACCAAAAAATCCTAATGCAAATTGAATTTTCAGTAAAGAAAAAAGATCTTTAGCTAACGGCTTGAGTCCTGGCTTGGAGGAACAATCAGAATACTTCGACGCTACCGAGAATCCTAAAGAAAAAAGATTGGAAATGGACGACGAAGACAGTGGCGTCGACAACGCCAGCCAAATACTAAGAGAACTATCGGTGAGTATCACACCAAACCAATAGGACCATCAAGCTCCTTAACTATACATACACTCCAAACACACTAACTACCCGCTCATCTCGTAGATCATCCGTTACTTGTATCTTGCAGACCAGTCCCGCTCCGGAAGGTGGTAAAATCTCCAAGATCCCGATTGCGGTAGGTACCGGCCAAAGATTATCCAAGTGCATGTCCTGGTCTGGAGATCTAACTCCTGGACTGAGGAGACGGAGGCAAGGGGAGAAATACGTCACCGATCCCAGTCAACTGAATCTTAAGTTCAAAAGGCACTCTACAGTCGGCGGAGGTCAGTGATATTTGGTTATTGAGTGGAATAGATGTTTTCCATAGGAGCCCCGAAGAAGCTGATGAATACTGGTGTTCTGCATGACTCAGTTCGATTCATTCCAATCGATATTCAATTAATTTCCCTCCTTCATACTGCAATAATTATGAACATTCTGCTCTCATACTATTCATTCTCACTGGGTGCTTTCGAAATTAAAGCCGCTTTGACGGCTTATGACAAGATATATTTCATCAAGTTGAAGGCTATGAAATATAGAAATAAAGTTGGCAAGCAATGGCCAATTTAGGTATAATTCAAGTTGTAGAATTCAGGCGGTTTCTACTGAAAATTACTAACTGCTGCTATTTGATTCTCGACTTCATGATAATCGATAATTTTCATGTATTTAGGTACACCTATTATTGACTTTGAGCGAATTTTTGGCAATTGTTAATCTTGGGTTTGAGTGTTTAGGCAGCTTTGTGCTCTTCGTTTATAAAAAAAAATGTATTCATTGGAGCCCTGTGAATTCTCCATAGACTGCATACACTAGCGGTAGCATTTAACGTGTTGCTTCCGTGTTTTGTATTTTGATTATTAAATTGGCCATAATGAACACAGGCACAATAAACCGCCTACCTTGTATTTCTCTCAGTTTCCAATAATTGTCAAACTTTGACGACATTTGATGGAGGTTATGTTTAAAGCACCTATTGAGGATTAATAAATCACATGAGACTTGAAAAGATCTGATTATTGAAAATTAAACTGCCAAAAATCGATTTAATGAAAATTGTACTACTTTGAAGTTTAAAAAAAGAGTTCTTTGTTTCAATTTAAATTTTGATAGTGGTTGTTACCACCTCGGGCCCTAATGACTTCTTGTAGCCGGTTTGGCAATCCATCGATGTTTTGAATATCCGACTGAGGGATATTGTGCCACTCTTCTACCGTAGCCGTCTTGAGCTCTTCTAAAGGTCTGGTACTCTTGCTCGGACACATTGTTTTAAGACTTGTCTTGAGACTTTTTGACGTATCTTTGAGCATTCATCCTTCTTTTCTCAAACACCACAAGATCGGTACAAGCTTGGTAAGAGATACCTTCCTATACCATTATCGACCCTCCCTGATAACCCATGGTTTCGTTTGTTGCGCATGGAGCAAACCTTTCATTTCAGCGCCTATACACACGCTGACGTCCATCTGGACTTTTTAAGGTATTCTCTTCTCATCTGAGAACAGTACTTTCTTCCATTACTCTATAGTCTAGTCGAGCAAACGCAAGTCTAGCTATACGATGCTGTGGAGGCAATTATGGAGTGCGAGCTGGTCGAAAAAGCTTAGATTATTGTGATTATGAATGAGAAACACACTATTTCTAGTTAAGACTTTTATTTTTACTCTGTAGTACCATCATCAGGCCAGCTGAAGAAATAAAAAATATTTCAGACAAATACAATATTATTCCATTAGTACAAAACATTGAGGTTATGAAAGTAACTATAGAGAAGGCAGGTGTGTGCAACATACCGTCAATCGAAGTAAAATGTGAAAGATCTTAACCATCTAATCATGAAAAATTTTTCGCAAAATCAAATCCACTATATTATCGCAATGAAAGGATATAATGTAAAACAGCGTGGGATTAAATTAATCTATGGAGTGGGGATACAGGAAACGGAAAATGGAACAGTCATAATCAAATAGGAGATTCCAAAAGTACGGCGAGAAAATTCAAAAACAGCTAAATGAACGGGTGTATAAGCTTGAAAATATTCTTGGATGTACAGAAATCTAAAGTGTTGTTTAAAAGATGATTACCGTTTTTCTTCTCTAATATTTCATATTGTTCTAGAAGGGTTAATTTAAAGTAATTATTCTCAGCGTGTAAAATTTCTAGGTTGTTGAAATCTGTCTTATGATCATGTTCCACAAGGTGTTCTCCAAGAGATGAATGAGGTCTATTTTTCTGGTGTTCATTAAATCTTTTCTTCATGTTTCGGGTTGTCATACCTATATCAAATGATTCGCAATCCGAACATGAAATCTTATAAACCCCGCTAAATTGTTCTTTGTCAGATTTGGTCTTGCAGTTAACCAACATATTCTCCAGGGTTTTATGTCGCTTATTAGCGATGTGAAAATTATATTTTTTCAAAGTTTTAGACAATTTGTGATTTAAATTCACATAAAAAGGTGTTGAAATAAAAAGTCCTTTATCTAATATGTGTGGGTAGATTTTCTGTCAGTCTTCTTTTTATAGATTTAAAAATGTCGTCTAAAAATTCATCTTTGAACTAGTTGTTTCTCCCAATCTGATATATGGTCTTAAACTCTTTTTTATAATCTTCTTTATATAAGGGGACATTAAGAAGTCTCCTGAAAAAAAAAGTGAAGGCCACTCTCTTTGCAGAGGGTGCATGGTATGAATTATAAGGTATGATCGAATCAGTTTGAGTGGGTTTTCTGTATATGTTGAAGGAGAAAATATTGTACATTCAAGGTTATGGTCAGGTCAAGAAAATTGATAGAATTCGACAAAGACCTCTCCAAGGAAAATTTGATTTTAAATTTGGAATTTATTAAGTCGAAAAAGTCTGTGAGTTCTTGATCAGTACCTGACCACACACAAAATATGTCATCTACGTATCTTCTCTACAAGATAATATTCTCACTACCTGGTAGTCTCATTATTTGTTCTTCTGTTTTGTCTACATATTTATCTGCAATATGTCCACTGGATGGTAGACCCATAGGTAAACCGTCATTCATTGAATAGATGGAACCATCAAATATAAAGAAGTTTTGCTCTGTAATCAGTTCACAAAGTTTACCAATGTTGTCTATGTCTGCACTATTTAGATTCATGTCGTTGTCAGAATTAATGTACTCAACCAGATATTCTCTGAGCAAACTAAGTGACTCTACAACTGGGATATTAGTGTATAAATTTACAATAATAATAAGATTGTATAGTTTAATAAAATTGCATAAACCTGATAAAAGCATAAAACCAATAACTTCTGCAGTTTCCTCACCATGTCATAAAATATCTAAATTTATCAACCACCTTTTTATTAATAAACTCAAATATAGTTCAACTTATTCAATAAAGAACTGTTTAGAGCTGATAGAACACATTGAGATGACTAAATTAGATCCCAATAAGACTTACACTCTCGTTTCTTTTGATATTGTTAATTTATACACTAATATTCCAGTTATATATATATTCCTGTATATAAAAAACCGTCACGACTCCTGTTCATAGATTTTACGAAATTCTTCATGAGCCCAAGCTTAATATATAAAGGTGTTAAAAATATATTTTCAGGCTGCACGAATGGAGAATTTTTGATATTTTTTGTTCAGAGTAAGAGTTTGTCTTTTGGGCCAGCCTTGCTTAATGTAATGATTTTTTCGGTCTCTGCTATCCCACTCACAAAATAACTCAGTTACTAATGCTGTCAAATTCCTTCGCTGAGTGTTAAAAGTAATGTCACCACAAATGTAACAGAACTTGTCAGGATTATTTTTACACTTTTTTGACATTAGTTAAGAATCACTTCACATTAAAAACAGAACAATCCACTGCACTCTTCAAATAGACAAATTCTCTGAATGCGGAAGTAAAAATTTTTTATTTTTAATTTTGTGGGCAATAGCTGTAACACACAAACTAGATCTGATGGAATCAAAATAAATATGGTTATAAAATGAGGGTAGGTAGGTAATTCAAAATTAGTCAGCACCTTTCTTGTTCCAAAATTTTGTTGACCAGTGTAATAGGACAGCTAGCAATTTTAAGACGAACAACTTAAATTCTACCACTTGAAATGTACCGAGGTCACCAGTTGCCAACTTAATTTCGAATTTTCATAGCCCTCCTTGATGAAAATATATCTTGAATGGACTATATGTAGTGTCACGCAGCCTATTATCAATTAATTTTCCATTACTACGTTTTCGTCAATTCTGGATTTCTTGATTTAATTTTTTTCATCCATGAGTTTTTGTTCCTCATAACCTATTTACTTTCCTCCTATTCCTCGACTTTATGATAATATTCAATGATCTTGTATGAGATCGTATTGTACTGGGTATTCAGATATGATGTTGGTCTTTATTTTCTATTTTTATTATACTAAAAATACCAGCTTGGAATGATATTTCTTTCTCCTACTCCATCTCTGATCTGAGATGCGTTCACGAATCACAGACTTGTTTGAAATAATCAAATTCATAATATTTTTTTACCTACAGGACTTAGATCTCGAGGCATTCCAACGTGCCTCATAGGTGGAGGAACCGAGAGCTCCCCTGATACCTCAGAAGGTCCACCACCCCCACCACCACCAGAGGGTAGTCCACCACCAGAAAGCCAAGTTAGGTGCAGAAGATATAGACCATTAACTTAACAATAAGGATTCTAAAAGTCTTCTTGTCTTGATAAAATTATCTGCTCATCGCAGCCTTGCCCAATATAGGCAGAAACGAGTTTCAATAAGAAACGAGATGTTGGAGAATGTGGTGTTTGGAGGGATCCGAAATAAAATAAGAAACATAGCAAAATCAAATTTAGAAAGTTATCAGTACTTAGTAGAAAATCATCGCCTGATATCTAGTGATTTCCTCACCAATTCCATCTTCTCCACTCAACCTTACTTTTTATCAGTTTGACATGTTTGTTGAACGAGTTGACGTTGAGATTGTGCCATTCTGTGAAATGGTGGCTGTTGCCAGACCCATGGCTCTTTTTCTATATTGTTGTATATTTAATTGATAATTGCGCCTCCTATCGCCTTCTAAAGTCTATTTTGCACATTTGATTGTGATTGACGTATGTATAAAGTTTTAAAACATTGTTAAGTACGGATTCTATATTTTCTGCCTCTAGGTCTTTCGGAATGAGACTGTTTGTCTGTTGCTTTTATACAATTATCCTCTTCAATTCCAAATCAACATGATGCAGCCGTAAGGACCAAAAATCCAGTGACATTCTGAACCAACAATTTTTCTGAGTCATTCGAACAAAACATGCAGATCGTTAACGTCACTTAATGAATTTTGGACATTGTGTTTCATGCAGATTAAGTAACAAAACGTTGAGCTGTGATTTGGATATTGATGTTTACCAAGTGCAACAGTTGCGTTTTGATGATTTCATAATGAAAATTGCTCTCTTTATATTATATTATGCACGTTGAAACATTTAAATGCATTCTCAAGTGGTTATCAAAATTGTACTTTGTTATTTTTTCTAAAAAAGATCATGGATCTGAACCAATATTTATTGAATAACATCGATGTTTGCTTCAGCAACTTTTTTCATTAATCTGAGCTGACTGTACTGACCAATGAAGACATTCGGAGAATATCCCCACAAATTTTAAGTATTTGAAATATGTATTGTAAATCTCAGGTCATGGAAAACAATACATGAAATGTTTCTCTCATTATTGAATATTTTCGAATGTTGAGATGTATATTTTTTTACCCAACTTAAGAGTTATGAGTTTCACTTTATGTACCACGTAAGTTTTATTGGTGTTTTTGAACATTGTGAAATGAAGAATGATTCTTGTTAAACGCTCGGCATCATTTATCGGGAAATGAATAAATCTTATCGATGCAATTGTTGATCATACGTCATAGCTTATTTATTTGTTTTTTATCGATTTTCTTTATTTCTTCATTTTTTGATGTAATATATTCGTATGATGAACCGATACGCTGATCTAGTCAAGAAACTATTATTTTTACAATTGTAGATACTTAATTCTAGTCAAACAAAAAAATTTTAAACTAGATAACGAAAATACAAACATTAATTATGAATACATAATGATTAATGCGGAATAAATATGCTGATATTATTGTTAATTATTTTTAGACTGCATTCATATTGATATTGAGTTGTTTTGAGTTTTATTTTTGTTTCGAATCTGTATTTGTAATATACAATATAAAAGTTTACTTGATTATACTAGACTTTCATTACTGAGAATTCCGATGAAGAATATTATAAACGTTTTTATTTTCTCCTAGTTTTGTCGGTGTCATCCTTTCCGAATGTAGGGGAAAATGGGATGAGTTCACCAAGTGAGTAGGGTGACGAATTGACAAAAATTGAGTACTTGTAACGATTGAAGCAATAGCGAACGTGATAAACCAACTGTTTCACAGCATACCACTAGTTAATTATTATTTTTTTTTTATTATAAGTTTGCCGCTTCGACTACTAGGTCATTAGCAGTTACATGTACATAATTTACAATTAAATCTTTACTTTATAAGAGCTAAAGTTTTGAGGATATCCGTTGTGTTGATGTAAAGAGCTTCTTCCATTCTGGTGTTCACATTGAATTGACTCCTTTGGGTCTGATACATGCTGCATTCTGTTATTATGTGCCTGATTGTGATATTGATGTTGCATGTAGTACATATTGGGGCATTATCCTTTACTAGAAGGGGTTGATGAGATACAAGGCTGTGCCCGATTCGGAGTCGTCTTAAGGTTACTAGGTCTCTTCTATGATGGGTGATAGGGTTTAGGTAGGATATAGTTAGGTCGATGAGAGCGAGTTTGGGCCTTTGATGTTGCCAAATATTGTTCCATTTTTTCTTAATAAAGGTTTTATAAGTGGTGCTAAAATAATTATTGGTCAACATATCAATTTCCTCTCCTATAGAGATTGCTTCTTTTGCGGCCTGTTGAGCTTTCCCATTTCCATCTATGCCACTATGTGAAGGGACCCAAACTATTTGGTAGCTATTCTGTCTGGAGTACAAAGATGTCAATATATCTGTTATTCTAGTAATAACAGTGTTACTTGAGTAGAGCTCTTGAACTGCTTGAAACAATACTTAATTGGTTTGTCGAAAAACCATGAATTTGTTAACATACAGCAAAGAGTGTGAAGCTAACCTTTACGGTTAGCAAGGTTATTTTTGTTCAAACCAATAGGATTCAGGAGATGAATCACCAAATCATTTCATTTGCTGTTGTTGCTACCAACGTTTTTGTTTGCAATAGTGTAGGAGGGTCAGTTGACGAAAATCAAAGTAGGTAAGATGATGAATTAGTCAAGTACCGTACTATCATTTATTTTGATATTATATGATTTTTGTGAGGTATTAAGCTCATGATGGTGAAAAAATAGACATTTTGGGAAAAAAAGGATATGACTAAAGCATTGAGCGAAGTCAGGGACAGTCATAAATCAGTGAATTCTACAGCTATACTGTATAATAACATATATTCTATCCAACAAGATAAACATGAGGATTAATAACATCACATACCTAATCAGAAATAATGGCTATCCCGAAAGAATATTGGAAGGAACCAAACATGCATTTTTAATGAATTCTGCTAGCGCAATTTCAAATATTCATATCTTTATTCGAAATGGATTATTTATTGCATTGTTTTTCATGAATGTTGTTTTTTCAACTTCTCATCACACATGGAGTTGAAAATGTTAGCAATAAAACGCACAACCTAGTCAGCCCCGGTCAGTGGCGGATTTACAAATTTGCCGCTAGTAGACCATTCAATTTTTGCCGCTAGTAGACCATTCAATTTTTGCCGCCCCTACTGACTTTTGAAATTCAATAATAATAATAATAATAATAATAAATTTATTGATCCTCTAAGACATAAATACATGTATAGGATAGGTCAAAATGAAAAAATACAACAGAAAATAAAAATTATTCGACTTGAAAAGATATCATTGTCGATAAAAATCGGCAACACTATAATAACATTCCTCTACTAACTTAGCTTTAATTATCTTTTTGAATTCTTTGAGCTCCAGAGATTTAATATGTTTGGGTAGATGATTAAATAGTTTGATACACTGATAATTTGGTGAATATTCGAATTTAGTTGTAGTATGTTTAGGGATAAAGAGTAAGTCGTCACGTCTGGTATTGTAACTATGAAAGCTAGAGAGTCTTGTGAAGTTTCCTCATTTTCTTTGAAATACATCAGGCACCTAAAGATGTATATACACGTCACTGTTAGGATATCTCTTTTTATGAAAGTTGGTCGACAAGAGGACCTTGAGGGATATTGAAGATCATTCGCAAAATTCTCTTCTGTATTATAAATACTCTGCTAACATCAGTGGAGTTCCCCCACAGCATGATGTTATACGATATGTGGCTGTAAACTAAGCTGTAGTAAATACTCATGATGGCTTCTATAGGAAGCGAGTTTTTGACTCTGCTAATTGCATAAAAAGAACTATTGAGTTTTCTACAAATGAAGTCGATGTGAGTAACCCATTTTAGATTAGAATCGATGTAGATTCCGAGGAACTTTGCTTGCTCCTTCGAAGAAATTATATCGTTCTGATGGCGAATAGTCAGTTGTTGCTGCTCAACACTTCTCACAGTAAAGTGAACACATTGGGTTTTCTCAATATTTATAATAAGGGAATTTGATCGACACCAGTCAATAAAGCACTGGACTATCTCGCTGCAAAGTTTCTGTAGATCATCAAAAGTTCGAGCTGAAACTAACATAGACGTATCGTCTGCAAACAAAAGTATTTTGATCAACTTGGATATCGAGAGTGTATCGGGGAAATTTGATGAATTAGTCATCATGTTCCTCAAATTTTCAGGTAAATCGTTTATGAACATGAGAAAAAGGAGCGGTCCCAACACAGAACCCTGTGGAACTCCGATATTCAACTCTCGTTCAGCTGAAATGAAATCAGCCACTTTGACGGACATTGTTCTACCATGTAGATAACTTGAAAGCCAGTAAAGAAACACTCCCCTGAAACCCAAATTGTAACACTTATCGATGAGTACTTGGAACGAAAGGCTGTCAAATCCCCGCGATAGGTCGAAGAACAGTCCTGCGACGAACTGGCCACTATCAAGATACTCGTATGCAGCTCCAACAAGATAAAGAGCTCCTGACTGTGTTGAACGACCTGGTCTAAACCCATGTTGTGAGGTATCAAGTATATGATACTTGTTTAAGAAGTTCATCATTCTGTTGAACACAATCCGCTCAAAAACCTTGGAAAACACACTGAGCATCGAAATTGGTCTGTAGTTTGCTATATCAAGAGCAGAACTTTTTTGTGTACTGGGATCACAACAGCTTTTTTGAGGAGATGAGGAAAAACTCCACAACTTACAGATAGATTGATTATGTGGGCAAAATGTGAAGCAATATCAACGCTTATCAGTTTCAATATGCGAGAAGAAATGGAATCAACTCCACAACTGTTTTTACTCTTTAGTGCTCCTATAGTGTCCAATACTTCACACTCAAGGACAGGGTGGAAAAAAAAGCTGGAGCTGAGTATTCTAGAAGTTGTTCCGGCGACAGTAGGTAATTTACCGTAGTAAGATCTGAGTTTCTGCTCAGTGATGGTAGAAAAATAATCAACAAAAATCGTCGCAATATCTTTAGCCTCGGAATATAAGACGTTATCAACCAGAAGCTCAGTGGGCCCAATTACTTTATTCCTCGTCCAGTCAGAGCGTTTACCAAAGACCACACCGTTTTGTTTTGTTATCGGAATTTTGTATGAGTAAGTTATTAAATGTCAATTTGGTATTAGTGATTAAAGTTCTATAAGATTGTTTCGTGTGCTTATATAAATTATATGTTGATTCACAAGACAAGTTTTTATGTAGCCAATGTATATTTTGGAGTTTTTGCTTGGCTGAAATGATCTCCGCACTGATCCAATTTTTGTTGTTGTTAATGAAGTTCCTACTTCTCGTCAATGGGCAACAAGCCTCAAATCTTCTTTGAATCAAAGAGATGAATGACCCGAAACATACATCCACATCGACATAATCATAGATCTGCTGGAAGTCACAATTAGAGATGCGAAGAACAAAATCATTCAAGTTATTTTCATTAAGTTTTCTGACCAAGTCTGACACATTCTGAGTCTTCATTTTGAAATCAATGAAAAAATCTAGCGTGAAAGCACGATGGTCACCAATAAAAGCCTCAAAGACCTCGGCTCTGCAGTAATCTGAATCGATGTTGGTCAAAATATAGTCAACCTTGGTCATGGACGTATGTCCCCTAACGTTAGTAAAAACTCTTGTGGCATCTCTTGATGAGATGTGTAAATTGAAGCAGTTTAGAAAATCTAGAAACAATTTATAATGGAGACAACCTTCTGTAAGAAAGTCAATATTCAGATCCCCACATACAAATAACACATCACCTTTTCTATAACAATAGTTCAAGGTGTGCGAGATTTTATCTAAAAATAACTCGAAATCGCCTGAACAGGGTCGGTATACACTTAGAATTACCAGTCGTACACTATAAGCATTCATTTTAACTCCACAAACCTCGTATTGCATTTCCTCGGAAAACTGAGACACGCATAGTTTTTTCACTGGTAACTCAGTCTTCACGTAAACCATCGATCCTCCATGAGCTCTTCTGGGACGGCAGTAGAAATCCAGCAGATGGTATCCGGGGAAATTCATTGTCAGCACGCTATCAGGACTGCACCAGTGCTCAGAAATGCATACAATGTCTGGTTGTTTCTCGTTGAATAAAACTTCAAGATCAGCTAGCTTGTTGGAGATGCACTGGACATTCAATTGGAGAATTTTTAATTTATGTCTCAGGTCATTGGTAGAAGGCTTATCACTACGTATTATTAAATTATTATTATTAAATACATTAGTTTAATCCCGTTATTAATATGATTGTGAACTTAATGACATTTCTGTCAGTTACTAAATTATTTTTGCAATCCGCTATGTATTGAAGAGTTTAATGTTGACCTAACAAGTTTATTTGACAGGCAAAACAAAAAAACCCCTGACTTTAAAGCGTAAAACCCTGTAACTTTTAAACGGCTCAATCGATTTCCATCAAAGAATTCATGTCTAATAATACTCGCCCGTAAAACACCTGTAATACGAAAAAAAAAACCAAATTGAAATCGGTTCATTCATTCGGGTGCTCTGATGCCACAGACAGGCAGACTCTGTCAAACTTATAACACCCCTCTTTTTGCGTTGGGGGTTGAAAATAGCAGCATGTACTAATCATAAGGTGGGGAAAGGCATGACTTGAAAATACCTACACTATATGAACACAGACAAAATAATGAGTGGTCAGAAAACATTGTTTTTGTTACATATTTTTAGTGCACTTAACAGTATAAAAACAATACAAACAATTTCTATTAAAAAAGAACATGTTAACAATCAGTTAATGGTGACAGACAATGAGATCAAGTTTTACATTATATACAGGACTATATAGAGAAGAGAACGACGGTAATAAATACTGACGTCAAAAATAAGCCAAGAAAACAATGGATAACAAAAAATCTGATGCAGAAAATTTTGAACAAAAACAAATTGTATAAAAACTTAATCAAGGATCCGACTGATAACAGACTGAAGAGTATGTATAACAATTCTAAAAATGACTTATCAAGAGCAATCAGAAATTCGAAAAAAAAGTACTTGGATTCTTTTTTCAGGAGATTCAAGAACACGTCCAAAGCATTGTGGTCGTTTGTAAACCAATCATGTGGCGAATCTGTAAAAAAAACAACTGTTAAGCAAATAAAGGATGATAGGGGTTTAATAGAAAAAAATAGCAAAACTATAGCAAATTTGTTCAATAAGCATTATTGCGAAATTGGTGGCAAGTACGCATCGGAGATCCCTCTGGCGGAAGATTTCGTAGAAAAGGATTTTTTCAACCAAAGGACTTTCTACCTGTACCCCACTGACAGAATAGAAATTGAGAGAGTTATTAATACATTGAAATCTAAAACAGCAACTGCCTTGGATGGAATACAGAGTGAGACTTTGAAGAGGATTAGGGAGTTCATCTCGACACCCCTCGAACACCTGATAAACGCCTCTTTCGAAGCAGGAAAATTCCCTGATATTTTAAAACACGGAGTAGTAACACCGGTGCATAAAGGAGGTTCAGCAGAATCAATTATTAATTATAGACCAATAACGATAATATCAAACATTGCAAAGATATTTGAGAAGGTTTTGGTGGTGAGGATGAACTCGTTTCTGCGAAAGTGTAAAATACTCTCTCTCGACAATTTGGCTTTCAACCAGGAAGAAGCTCAGAAGATGCAATAAATGCGGTCACACAACAAATTTATGAATGTATAGACGAAAGTATTCCTTCAATGGGCGTGTTTGTTGACTTAGCCAACGCTTTTGATACGGTTTCTCATGAAGGACTATTGGAAAAGCTGTATAACTATGGTTTCCGTGGCCAAGCAAATGCATTATTAAAGAACTACTTAACAAGCAGATTTCAGACTGTTAAAATAGGTAAATGTTTCAGTGATCTGGGGATGATATCCTATGGGGTTCCACAGGGGACGGTGTTGGGTCCCCTGCTCTTCATTGTGTACACAGTAATAATATTTGCAGCGGACTCATGGGAGAATTTGAAAGAGAAGGCTGAACACGGCATGAAAATTTTGAAACAGTGGTTTCGGCAAAACAAGCTCACTGTTAACTTGAAAAAACCAACTATATTCATTTCACTTCTTACCCTACAAGCTTACCGGAAATGGGCCCCTATGTCTCGGAGCGGGTGAGTTTGTTCCGGAGGTTTCATCGGTTAAATATTTGGGTGTCATCCTTGATGGAGGTCTACGATGGAATTTGCAGGTTGAGAGCATTGTGACTAGGACCAGATACCTTTTGGGACGCTTTGTGAGGGTGTTCTGACAACGCACCAACTTCTTGTTCTGTACAACTCCTTGGTAAAGTCCCATATGAGTTATGGTATTCTCAGTTGGGGTGGAGCTTACAACTGCCATTTGAACAGGCTGTATGTCATTCAGAAGCGGTTCTTAAAGATAATTCTCAATAAGCCCAGAACTTTTCCATCGGAACAATTATATAAAGAATCCAAAATTATGGATCTCGCCCAGCTGTTTTGTTCTAGAATGGCCTCTCAAATACATAGAGATAAGAGCCTGCTCATGTATTCCTCGAACCCATATCAATCCAGACAACAATGTGAAAGAATTGTAAGGCCGAGAGCTAGGAAGGCAATTGGTCAGAGATGTTGTTCCTATTTATCTCCGAGGATGTATATGTCTGTTCCTGAGAACATAAAGCAGATAAACAGCTTGCAGCAATTCAAAAATAAACTAAAAAAATATGTACTGGAAAATGATAGAAAGACTTTTTATAATATAGTAAACCAGCTTACCTGATCTGAATTTCCATGAAATTTTCTTGTTTCGGTGACAAAATTTTCCTGATCTTCGACTGAACGCCCCCGATTTTGGACAGAATTTTCCTGATTTGCGACATACTGCCCCCGATGATGATAACTTTTCCGATTATGTTCTTTTACTGATGATGTGAGATACGAGGAGGAGGGAAGTTTGTTTTTGGTAGATAGTTCTGAATGAGGAGACTGCAAATAATTTACAGGCGGCCGTTTCATCTGAAACTGCAACCTCATTTCTTGGTTTATTTGTATTGTGTGATTTTTACCTTGGTTTTGTCTTGGTAGCTTAGGAGCAATTATAATTTTATTTTGAGAATGCACAAGTTTATTGTAATCAAGTATTTTTGAGCTGAACATTCTGTATTGATTTTTAACAATCTAGGCAGCACGATCTTTTTTTGGTGTCAATAAATCCACTTATGTATGTAAATGATGAAGTGAATGATCCATATACAGATATTTGAATGTCCAACAAATTGTTATAGTATGCAAATAAACTTATATTATTATTATTATATCATTATTATTTTCTTGCGAGATTTTGAATTTGCAAAATCCAAATGCTCCATGCTCCAAATTCTGTTTTCGCAGAAACAAAGATAGATTTTACTATTAATGCAAAGTTTGATAAAAATCGGTCCAGTAGTTTTGGTGTGATTGAACAACAATCCAAACAACTAAACATCCAAACTCACTTCCACATTTATGAAATATTACTAAGATCATAATGATTTGAACCATCCAAGAATAGTGAAATTTCGCCCGCAAATTCAATATTTGACATGACCATCAACCGCGTTCCGGTTGCTCACTCGGGTATCTGCCCCCGCTCCGCACCTCACCAGCGCTATTGCCGCCCCACAACTGCTGAATTGAAAAAAATAAATATGTGGTCCTCCACCAATTACTTTAAAGAATATCCATGAAAAATTTCAAAGAGATTGGACCACGGAATCACTTAGTTCCATACAAACGTTGACCCCTTTTTTGACCCCCTTAAGGGTACAATTTTGATAAATATTTTATGCGAAGTGTTAAACCGGACTTCAGACTACACAATTCAAGGAGATTCATGTAAAAGTGCCCAGGATTTTGCGTGATTATCATTCAAACAAACGGACAGACAGACAGACAAACAAGAAATTTAAAAAAAATCGAATTCTACTCAGTTACTCATCTTAAGCCATCCAGCGAATTTTTTTTCGAATATCTTCAGTGTACAGACTATTTTAGGTTTACGATTTTATTATAGTATAGATTGTGTACACGTATAATTATAAAAAAAATCTGTAAAAAAAAAAATTTGCCGCCCTACTAAATCTACCGCCCTAGGCACCGACCTACTTGGCCTATTGGTAAATCCGCCACTGGCCTCGGTCAACTAAAGGAACTACTTTGAATTGAAGAACTTTTTTTCAAAAGGTCCTTACCACTCTCCATCATATCAACTATTCTTTAGATTATATAAATTATTTTGAAATGTATTCGAGTAAAATGGAAATTTTTGTCGTCTTTTAAGAGGCCGTACCTCCGTAGGAAGGGCCGCTGGAAAATGACAATTTGACATCTTATTTTTTTCTTGTTTTATCTGGATCAGGGAGTCATTTCACGGACATCCTGTATATCAATAATTTGTTTTACATTAAAACTGATTGTGACATCATTAGCTCCGTTTCAATTTTATAAAATTGGTTGTCAAGCATTGATATAGAAAACATTGGAAAGTAAAGAGATATTAAAAAAATTAGGGTCTGATAAGGTTACACTTAATCGTGATAAAACTAAATTCATTTTCTTTAAAAAAATGTGACGAATATTACAACACATTTATACAACTAAAAACTGAAGTGAAAAAAAAATAAGTCTATTATAAATACAAAAGTGAAAAATATGAATAATTTTCAATTATTACACATTTTTTTCATGGGTATGATGCAGCTATTTCTTCTAATATATGAATTGCTAGGAATTTAAAAAAATAATGTTGGTGTCACTAATTGGACCATCCTGTTTATTTCAACAGGTAGGAGCATTTGATTAGGTCAAAGGAAGTGGGAATAAAAGGTCAATAAAATAATGAAATAAATAAGATTGATATACTAAAACACATTTACATTTAATAAAGGAATATTAGAAAATTACTAATAATCTTTTAGCATTATACACATCATATATTATCCTAATAATTTAATTGATTTTTCATTAAGAATGGCTAAAATTACATTAATATTAAAATTGATTGTATTGGTACAAAATACCATTGAGTTTAAATCTACCTAGAGGGAAAACGCAGCTCAAAGAAATGAAGCTAGAAATTCTACCGTTAAAGTGGCGGTCTCAAGCGTGTAAGCACGGTAACCTTTATTTCGCTGTATTTATGGTTGCAGCGACATAGTCTCTCTGTCTGAGCTGTTTTGAGCCAGTGCCGGATTTATTCGACCTCTCAGAATATTTTATTACTTAGATATATTGACTTACTGTCCAATGATCTGTGCATATTTAGTTGACGATTTTAATGAATGAATTATGCGCATATTGTTGGTGATATCAAATACGTAAAGTGAATTTAGATCAGTTACGTACGTACACAAGAAAATTATATATTATAACATATATAATTCAAAGAGTAATAAATGGACCAAGTTCTTATTTTATCACCCTAATTCTGAGGAACAATTGGCTTTTTTCCCAAATATTTTTTGGTTCTCTGTATTGAGCCAAAAAATAAAAATTTGAAAGCTTTGGCGCACAGTTAATTGCTGAAAAACAATTCTGAAATGAATCTGGAGCAGTTCAAGTGAACGAAAAAGAAAAGAACGTGAAATGTTTCGGTGTATTCGGATGTTTGAAGCAACAGAAACAAAATATTCATAGAGAAATTTGATGTTTTCTCGTTTTTTTCGTTTCAAATCCGTCTGTTTACGAAGATCTCCCGTGATGAAATATTTTTAATTAATAATGGTAACTTATTATCTCCTTCTAAGAATCGATGAGGATAAATTCTTAGGAAGACTCTAAATAATAATTTTTTTCAATGGTATAATGTAATATATATAAAATCGATACTTCAAAATCACCCTACAACTACCTATTGAACCCACAAACCTACCATGAAAATTTCACACTATATTTCCTTCCGTTCGAGAGTGATCGTCTTGACGTAAGAATCGATTTTTGCCACACTTTCCGAAATAAAAATGGTAATTAGTGGAATCCTGCACTGAGAACCTGTGAGGATAATGCAAATTCTATTTTTGTTCATTTTATTATTTGAAGAATATATCCTGAAAAACATTTTTCATTACGCCAAAATCACTTCATAATGACTTCAGGCTAGATATTCATCCTACAAACATAAAACAGTATTCTCTTTAGATTTTTTATTTATTTTATTCCGTTTTTCCTCTGTGAGTGTTACTTTAGATGAGTTGCAAAACTATAAACACAATCAGACTAAGATTAGTACCTGCTATGGTATAACCTACCATGGTATAAAATTATTTCCTGTAATTAGTAATATTTGTTTTATTTTCATTATTTGCATACACCTTCTTGATTCCATTTATGATGTTGAATATTTATCAGGCAGAACTATTGAGCATAAATTATTTTCGATAGGTCTTTGTTTCAATAAATTTTCAGGTAAAATTGTGGAAATAAATTTCGTGTTGACCCTTCATTATATTTTTTAATGAATTCTGGATAAATAACACTGTACTAATATCCAGACCACTTATAAAAATAATCACATACACTGACAAATGTCAGGGGATTGTTTTAAGATATATTTTATTTCGCAAATTGTTCCAATTTCTGACTTAAAACTGTCACAATAAATTATCATAATTGAAAAGTAAAAACTTATTTTTGGCGAAAAATCAGCGCCTATAAAAATATTCAGACACAAAGCCATTCTACAGAAACTCGAAATCGAAAATTATTGAAAACTCTTATTGATGAGTAATATTTTCGGCAAATTAAAACAATCCTAGGCCGAAAATTACCCGGCTATATTGAAAAAATTGATTCTCAACAATTGAGCTCTCAAAAAGATCGAAATAGTATTTTTACTAAGCCAGTCTTACTGATGTATAATCATAATAATATTCGTATTGGTTTTATTTCAAGTGCAAATATTAAAATTTGACAAGATAAGTAAACGAATGAAATGTTACCTGCTTTACCTACTTTACTGCTGCAAGCGGAAATGAAAGGGACAACTATTATTATTATTAGTTCAAAACCGTAATTACTGCTTAGAAGCAGGAGCTTAGAACGGCATTCTATTACTTCTCGGAAAAAATGTCATAATCTCCCAACATGACAATTGTGATCAATATATTTCGGCCAAATAAGATATTTTACTGACTGTGACCGGCGATAGAAACCTAATCTACGAAAGTTGTATTAACAGGGTGTTTCAGAATAACGTCGTCGAACGACAAAGGAAGATTTTTTAGCTTATTGTTAGGATAACAGTTCAGGTAAACGTGAATCCGAAACGGCTTCGTTACCAAGATACGGGAGGTCAAAGATTAGAGAGATATGGAAGATGAAATAACGTCGTGCGGTATTAGCGTTGCATGTTATTTACGGTATACCGCATGCGTCTTCAATTTGAGATAACGTGCGGTATTAACGTAACCACACCACGTAATTTACGGATGGATATGTATGACGACGGAAACATATTATACAGCTTTCCTTTTTCTTCTTATTATTCAGCTTACAGAACGCCATTTTTCTTCGTATACTTCAACATCGTTGATTTCGTTAAACCGTTCAAATGCAGTTGGAAAATGTCAGTTCAATTTTTTCAATAGACAGCGGATTCGGCGAGAAATTCTAAAATTACAAACTTTTGCCCAAATTAATAAGCCATCGAGTTTGAATCCTAAACAGAATGGTCCAGGTGAACAATGGCCCGAAAAAGACATTTTTTATTGGAAAAAATTCAATTGAAATTACCATCCATAAAAACTTTGGGAAACTGGATTCATGTCGATAATCTCACACCTGGTTTCAATAACGCATTTTTAAAAAATCAACGATCAAAAATTGTTATTATGAATTCGAAAGAGAAACAATGTGTCTTGTTTATGAATGAAATTTCTGTAAAGAAACTTATAAAATAAGATGAAAGATTGGATATATAAGAGGGGTTTCAAGATTTTGCCGAAGAAGCACAAAGAACAATGAATCTTGTGATGAAGCTGTGGGAGCTGAGCTGGCTGACTGTATTATTGGCTCTGCTAGTCGATGTCTGGTTGATGTGGTAAGATTGCCCTCGAGAGACAAAACGCGCCCACGCTGGTTGAAGATGAGTTTTTCTAGTCCAGAAATTGTGAAGAACATCTTGAGAAATAAATCTCGGTTACATGCGAACACAAGATTTAGAAAGGTCATTATTCAGAGTGATCAGACTAAAGCTCAGTTGATGGAGATTAATGATCTTCGAGGGGAGCTGAGGAGGAGACAATCGGGCGGTGATGATACCCTGACCATAAAGTATGTGCGGGGAGCCCCCAAAATTGTACCAAAAACAACCTCTAGGTCGAGTACTAGTCAAAAAAACTAAATAAGTTCGTCACATGGCCAGTAGTCTATAGCAATGTTCAGTCACTTTCATCCAAGTTTTCGGAAATACTAACGTATGTTCAGGATCGCAAACCTTGTTTTCTTTTGTTCACTGAAACTTGGCTTAAACCAGCTGTCGGCAACCACACCTTCTCCATACCAAATTACACCTTGTATAGAGATGATAGCGGCGAGACCGTGGGGTACGGTGGTGTCTGCATTTATGTACATAGCTCCATTACTCAATCGTTTCGAATAAAGGCGACTCGCAACTCATGGCCTAACATTGGTAATCTTTTCATCAATATTTCCAGTGCACAACTTTCTTTATGTCTTGGTTGTATCTATCGCCCACGCCCCTGTCTGGACGACCTTGAGCTCGTTCGATTTTTATCAGATTTGATGACTGAAACCGGAAACATCTTCATCGCGGGGGACTTCAACTGCCCTGATTTAAAATGGCCTCTAACTAGTATGCCTTCTGTTAATTCTCCTTCCTTTTCGTTTGCGGAGCTTTTTTCAAGTTCGGCCTTCCAGCAGGTTATTGATCGTCCCACAAGGTTTCGATCTGGCCAGGTACCGTCATTGCTTGACCTGTTTATTGTCTCCGATCGTAACCTTATCTCGGATGTCGAGTACCTACCACCCTTCGGACGTTCTGACCATCTCACTATTGACACAGAATTTCAGTTCAATCTTCCAACTAACACAAGCTCTACCAAGGTCATCAAGCGCGTAGATTACAACAAAGTGTCTGATATGCTGTTGACTACCGATTGGTCTGCTGTCTGCGGTGGCGATGATGTGGAGAGGAAGTGGAGGAGTTTCCTGGGCATACTTCACGGCGTGGTTGAATGCTGCACAGCAACATATACGTCCAAATATAATAAAGTGAGACCGTGGATTAACAGTTGTGTTCTGAGGATGGTGAGGAGAAAAGAAGCCTTGTGGCAGAGATATCTACGCACTGGATCTGATGAAGATTATAGAACGCATCGTACCTTTTCGACTGAGGTTACACGTGAAATAAGGCGCTCAAAGGACAGTTATGAGAAGAGTGTTGTAGCTTCGGGGAACAGAAAGAGGTTTTTAAATACGTGAGATCCTTTATGACTGGAAAAGTCGATGTACCCATGATTCGTAATAAGCTCAATAAGCTGTGCGATAATGCTGTTGAGGCCACTGGTGTTTTGGCCGAGGAATTTGCCTCTTCCTTTTCCCTTGAGCCTGGTGGTGCTCTGCCAGACATTCGATTGCCGCGTTGTGAATCTGGTATTACCAGTGTTCAGATAAACGTAGAGCTAGTCCGAGATCATCTGAAGCGAGTGAGGGTTGATGCTGCTCCTGGTCTGGATGGTTTATCTGGTTCATTGCTGGTGCAGTGTGACGACGCCTTGGCTCCACCCTTGGCGGAGATTTGTTCCTGTTCTATGAAGACTTCTGAGGATTCCTGGTGACTGGCTGGTGGCTTCGGTGACCCCTGTTTTTAAAAAAGGAGATAAGTTGTCCGCCAAAAATTATAGGCCAATTAGCCTCCTCTCTACCGTGTCTAAGGTGCTTGAGAGGATAGTCTACGATCATATTGTGCAATTTGCTTCTGTACACGAACTTATTCCTGTAGTTCAACATGGTTTTCTCACTGGACGATCAACTCTGACGAACTTGTTGAGCTGTGTTAATGAATGGACAAAAGCTTGGGATTTGGGACGCGAGAGAGGGATTTGCTCCTGACTTACCGATCATTGCGAGGACATTTTGGAGATGGGATCAACGGTATGTTTAAGTTGAATTCAGGCCATCTTAGGGGACATAGATATAAGCTTTCGAAAGAGAGCTTTAGAACATCACAACGCCAAAACTTCCTCTCTAATAGAGTGTTTGACACCTGGAATCGTTTGCCGCCTGATATTGTTGGAGCCGCTTCGGTCAACTGTTTCAAGAATTCCTACGACAGATGGAGAGCCGTTAATTAGTAGTTTTATTTAATTTGTCATGTTTTCATATTTTTATTCAGTATGTGAACATTTTAATTTTCAATTTATATTTCTTTTGAGTTTATAGACTTATGTCTCAACTCTTGTATTTGTATTAATAATAATAATAATAATAATAATAACACCCAGAGAAGCGTCTCATGCTCTAGTTTTTATGGCAAGAGGATTATGTCATAATTAGTGTGTACCTGTAGGGTTTTATTTGTCATGTGGACCAATAGTTGGCACACAATTGAAAATATGCTTGGGAAGATGCTTACTAGAAATGGAATAATTGGGTCTAGTAATAAATGTTTTAATTTGTGATCAAGGATCAAATAACAGATCTCTTTATAAACTGCTAGAAGCATCAAAAATTAAACAATTTTTTTTTCAACGGGCATAAAATTATTGCTCTCTATGTGAGGAATTCATTAATGAAAAGGGATATCAAGATGGGTGGGAGTAATGTTTCATGGAGAGATATAAAAAAACGTACGACATCGATTCGTCGAACTCACTGTCTCGTACCCTTCTAAAAATAACAGAAACTCATATTAACCCCAATGCCTTTCAGAAAATGAAGTGAAATTAGCAACTCAGATTTTTAGTAAGACATTTTATTGTACCATGATGACAGTGATCACGAGTGGTGAGCTCAATTCTTCAATTTTCATTGCAACTGCTAATTGTCTAAACTCTCATGGATACTTTGATGGCAATGATTTAAGACGACCGTTATCTGATAAGAATACTGTAGCGAAACAAGTTTTAATGAAATCAATAGGTTTCATTGAGTCTTGGACGGTTGATAAAAATAAACCATTCTGCTTTGACGGTTTGGTTCAAACTAACAATGGTATACTTCAAATGTGGGAAGAAAAAAGGATTCTATTCCTTTCTTAATGACAAGTCGCCTAAATCAGGACCCAGTGGAGAATTTATTCTCCATGAAAAGGCAGCGAAGGGGCTATGATCCAAATCCTTCTGCGCGTAGTTTTAGATTTGGATTGCAATCCATCGTGAGTGGCTACCTTGAAAGGTATACAGAAAATTTCAACTGTCAAAATGATCAAGATGTCCATCTTTTGATAGAGGATGATATGGGTGGCTAAAATATTCTAGGGATAGGTGTGGACAGTAGCACAAATGTCTCGGAAGAAGCAGAAGATCCTGATACCACCGAGTTTGCTGTCGAAATTAATGAGGAGTGCGATATACCTATGAGCCGTCTAGAAATTAAATCCATTGCTTAATTTACTGGATGTTTGTTCAAAAAATTCAGTGTGAATTTTGAATGTGACAAATGTGAACAAAACCTCCTCATTGATAATATTGAAGATCTGGGAGATAAAGGAATTTATATTTCTAATAGAAACTATGCCAATTCAGATGAGACAATTCGTTTGAAAATCCCTTCAACCGACTTTATAATAATAATAAAAAATGCATTATTGCTTATAGAAGATATTTAGTCAACCAAACCAGAAAAAATAATCATAAAACGATATATTTTAGAAAAATTGAAAAAAAAAAACTAAATCGATAAAAACCTGGTTAGCGGAATTCGATTCAGGTTGTGAAGAGCATCGGATATATATACTGACACTATTAGTCAGAGTTAAATTATTTAAAATATCTGTCCTCAAAACGAAGGAAAATTTTAATAAAAGAAGAAAACTTAATATTATGAAAACGCCCCTAGAAAGATCCAAGAATTATTTTCCAACAAAAATAATGTTATTTCTAAAAATAATATTTTGTTCAAACTTGTATGATCTTTTATTATTTATCCACGCAGATTTTTTGCATACTTGGATTTTGAAGAAGATGCGATAACAACCCTTGAGAGCCGAAAACCACATAAAGGTGGTTTTAGCCCTGTTATCCCCTGCGTAAGAAAACGAGACCAGGTTCAATCGAAAGCTCTCGTCCACGCAGATTTTTTGAATGACACCTATGGGTATTCGGGAATAGTCGGATAGAGTTTACCGGCTATCTGCACACGGGTACAAATAATTCTATCGCTGAAAACATTTACGTTCTTGAATTAAAAATTATTCATTCAATGACGATTATAACATAAATTGTGTTTCAAAATGGCATATTATAGATGTTTGTGATTTGATGCTTAAGTATTTTTTGACGTAGTTTTTTCAATCTTGTCAGTCATCAACGGGACCATCGAAGAATACCAAATTTTTTTTTATGGTGTTCCAGTAAATATTTATATATAATACTTAATTTGTTAATATCTGTTTTTTTATTGATTGTGTGCTGTTTTTTATTTATTTCTATCATCTGGAATATTCGTCTCTTATAGTAATTTTTCTCAATTGTTAACACAGAGGGATAGGTACTCATAGATTTCTCTCGATGTCGTGAATTTATTTGGCAATTTGGATAAAAATGATATTATTGGAGTATTAACACATAATTGGAATCCAATAAAAGAACACATAAGTTTAAAAAAAAATTATTTTTAAAAATATATATCTATATATACAGGGTGTGTCAAGTTCGAGTGCCTATTAGAAGTTTCTGGAGAACTAGACATATTTGAAATCTGAAAATTGGGATTATGATATTATTCGAAGTTCTCTACAGAGTTAAAAAAAAAGTTTTCCATTCCTGGTATGATTGAGTATTGAATAGTGAATACATTTCTGTTAAAACCATTGTATTAAATCGAATAGTTTTCAAAATATCTAAAAAAAACTGGAAAAAAAGTCAAATATGTTCAGACAGTAATATGTTCATGATTCTTATTTTAAATATCCTGAGCGTAAACCGTTTTTACAACATCGAAGAGGAAGGATCTGACAATAAAAATAAAACTTTATGGTGCTTGGTCAATGTTCTAAGCGGCAGAGGTAGCAAACAAAGCCGACCCATTGATATTATTGTTGATGGCGTTTTGTACACCGAGACCAAGGATGTAGCTTGATTTTTGTAGACTATTTTTCAACTATAACTGCGAGTATGCTGAACTCTTATTATAAAAATCCATTATGTGCCTATGGTACGACATCTAGAATGCTAAATTCAAATTTTTTCTTCTTTCCGGTTACAGAGTATGAAGTCTTAGACACTATAAGTTCACTCAAAAATAAGAGTAGTAGTGGCAATGATGCTATTTCCTCTCGTGTTCTAAAACTGATTAGCTTAGACATTGCTTCGCATTTTGCCCATGTAATCAACATGTCTGTAAGTAGTGGTATTTTTCCCCACCTTCTCAAAGAGTCTATTGTTGTTCCTATTTATAAAAAAATGATGCTCACGACATTGCAAACTACAGACCTATCTCCATCCTTAGTGTGTTCTCTAAAGTATTCGAGCTGATCGTCTTCAATAGAATGATGAATTATTTAGACAAATATCAAATACTTGATACCGCACAGCATGGCTATCGATCAGGCCGCTCAACTCAGTCAGGAGCTCTCTATTTTGTTGAGTTTGTCTATGAATATCTCGATGATGGCCAATTCGTAGCGGGGTTATTCTTCGACCTCTCACGGGCTTTTGACAGCCTCTCTTTCGAAGTTCTCGTCGACAAATGTTATAGTTTAGGATTTAGGGGAGTGTTCCTAAATTGGATCTCCAGTTTTCTCGAGGGTATAACGATATCCATTAGGACGGCTGACTTTGTTTCAGATAAGCGTGAATTGAATCACGGTGTACCACAGGGTTCGGTTCTGGGACCGCTTTTGTTCCTTATCTTCATCAATGACCGGTCAGTTTGAGGAACTTGGTGGCGAATTCCAGTCGCATTCAATGTTATAGAGTTGGTTAGAATTCTTCTATTTGCTGATGATACCTAGATATTAGTTGCTGTGCGGACCTTTGATGATCTGCAGAAGCTTTGTCAACGGTTGGTGCGGTGCTTCGTCGATTGGTGTCATTCTAATGCCCTGATGATAAACATCGAAAAAACCCAGTGTGTTCATTTCATTTTAAGTAATAGTGAGCAAAAGCTTGTCATACACCATCTTAATGAGACTATTTTGTCGGCTGAGTACTCAAAATTTCTGGGAATCTATATCGATTCCAATCTGAGATGGGTAACACATGTGGATCACTTATGTAAGAAACTCAATAGTTCTTATTATGCCATAAGTAGAGTCAAAAACTCACTTCCTCCAAGTTGCATCATAAATATATACTACAGCCTTGTCGAAAGTCACTTATCTTACAATATCATGCTCTGGGGTAACTCAACTGATGTTGGAAGAGCATTTATAATTCAGGAGAGGATTTTACGGTTGATTTTCAATGTTCCTCCGAGGTCCTCTTGTCCTCCTATATTCATAGAGAATGGTATTCTTACAGTTGCTTGCATTTACATTTTTAGATGTCTGGTTTATGTGAAGGAAAATGAGAGTGGTTTTACAAGACTTTCAAGCTTTCATAGCTATAACACAAGAAATGGTGAATTGTTCCATATTCCGAAGCATAATACTACCAGGTTTGAATATGCACCCACATATCAGTGCATCAAACTTTTCAATCATGTTCCTAAATGCGTTAAGTCTTTAGAGCTAAAAGAAGTTAAAAATAAACTTGTTGAGCAATGTTCTTATAGCTTAGCTGATTATTGTCAGTCATAATTTAGAAGTAATTGGAGATATTATGATTGTTATTGTGTAAGTTTGTTTTTCTGACCTGTCCTATACATATTTGTATATATGTCTGACGGGATTAATAAATATTATTATTATTATTATAACAATACGCCAAACCGTTTTATTTTTATTTAGTGATCTATCTCTTAGAGAATTGTAGTACTGGGACTTAGTAGATTTTAGGAGCACATTATGCTGTTGTTGCTCTTTTATAGTTTTCGTATGATTGTGAAGAAAAACATATTTATGTAGCCAATGTAGGTTGGAAAGATTTCGTTTGATTTGAATTATTTCATGGGTTATACATCTCCTCGTTGTATTTGGCAACACCACTTTACTCAACGGGCAGCAATTCTCAAAATGAAGTTGAATATTATTTATAAATAACTCAAAAGATCGGTCACTATCATAGCAATGAAAGACATCAGAAAAATTACAGTTCGATACGAAAAAATTTGTCAAATTTTGTTTGCCAAGATTTCTGAACAAAGAGTTTTCAGGCTTCTGTTTCCGTTCTGGTTCAAAACATAGGTGCATTAAAATACCTTTGTGGTCTCCAATATGAGGCTTGAAAACCTTAACTTCATATTTTTCTGGTTTGATATTAGTCAAGACATAATCGACTTTGGAAAAACTAGTATGACCCCAAACGTTAGTGAATACTCTAGTAGTAGCACTCTGGGATGTAGTTCTCAAAATGAAGCAATCCATAATATCCCCTAACGACTTAAAATTTTCACAATCCTTTTTAAATAGTCGATATTCAAATCGCCACATAAAATAATTGAATGCACAGTCTCGATACAAGATTGCAAAGCATAAAATAGTCTATCGAAAAAATCAACTTAAATTTGAGAAAATTTGTCATTAAGTAAACTAAAAAAGATCATTTACTTTAACGAATGAGATGCCCACCTAGAAGCCCTGATGTTACCCCATTAGACTTTTATGTTTGGGGCACTTTGAAAGAAAATGTGTATAAAAATCGCATTACTAAACGAGAAGAACTAATCAACAGCATTCAGGAATGTTGTGATACAATGCGTCGAAAACGTAATGAACTTCGAAAGGATTCTGTACGAAAAAGATGTATAAAATGCATTGAGCAAAGTGATATTGTTGGAAAAACAAAAAGTTAAGTGAAAAATTGATATACCGTTTAAAAGTCTATTACATGTACTAGTTTTTCCTAGAAAAAAAACCACTACTTATTCACCAATTTTCAATGTTACAGCATACAAGAAAATACCACTAAGTTTGCACTCTTTTCAATTTTTACATTTACCCTTTTACAACACCCGGTATAAAACATTTTTTTAACATTAATGAGTACCTATTTTATAACGTGTTTACTGCCCTTTCTGATGATATGATCAGATTTGATGTAGGTGTAATAATAACAGAGATATTCTTGTTTTTAAAGGGCAGAGCAAAAAATTTCGTAAAACCAAGAAGTGTTAAATAACTCGATAACTATCAACTTTTCGAAAAAGTGTTTAGGACATTTTTTGTTGCAAATGACTTGTACTATCACCTACTGAAGTTTGGCACCTATTATAGTAGACACCCTGTATAGCAGTTCCACCGTGTTCCCTGGAAGCTCGGCAATAGCAATCCGACCGCACATAGTCAGCAAGCACCATGATTCAATACTATATGCACAACACCAATGTTCAACCACACTCAAAATATCAACATCTGTTTCTGACAATAGCAAGTCCAAACTAGGTAGCTTATTCGAAATGCACTGGACATTCAGCTGCATAATTTTCAAATATTCCCCAGTAGCACCAGCAATCAACCCACTCGATCCTGATTCGTTCTCCGATGAAAAAACCTATGTACACTAACTTTATTCGGCCAAATCGAACCATCAAGGGCCCTCTCGTACTCCTAACCCGGAATCAAAACCTTGAATGGCGAATAGGAATCCGGATAGCGTGAATTCAATTTCTGGCATTTTACAGTAGAAAATTTGCTTTCAAGAAATTTTTCCAGATCTTCAACTTTTGTGTCAGGTTTAAGATGGAGTGCTTTAAGTTTATCCAGACCCTCAACAAAGCCGGCACTAGAATTTGTTCCAACAACTAAAGCTTTCCAAGGTGTGCGTTTTTTATTTTTGACTTCTTTCCACTCAGAGACCGAATTGAGTTCACTTTGTGGTGCAGATTTGCTACTCTCAAATCGAGCTTTTTCAGTTGCTTCATTTACCTCAGTAAGAGTGCAGAGTCCGGCGCCACACTATTAACAACAAAGAAGAGATAAAACGCTGCTTGTGTCTGGAGTGGAACGCGATAACGGCTGAAGACTGTAGAAAACTAGTGAACTCGATGCCAAAAAGAATTTCTGCCGTAATTAATGCAAAAGGTGGACCCACAAAATATTGATTATGTATTAATAAATAATGATATAAACATACAGGAATTGTCTCATTTTATTTCGGTTTGACCCTGTTCAAAAAACTGAAAGGTGACATGGGTGCTCAATACTTTTGGCCAAGGCTGTATGATTGGCGATTTTTCTTGGTTTTGTAGTTTTAATGATTTCTGGTAGCGCGGTTTCAAATATTCATCTCTTTCTGTTGTAGTTATTTTGCAATCTTTTTTTTTGTGACATGATTGCCTTGAACGTTGCTCAAAAAAAATGATACAGCATCTTGATTTTACTTGAAGTTACTCAAAAAAGGCTAGAATAATGAAAAAGGGACCATTGAAAAATAGTTACACGAAAGAAACATTTCTCAGATTTATAGATTCACAATTATCCCAGTTCCAAAGCTATAAAGAATTGTTCAACTAATGGATTTCTTTTGAAAAATCGCAATACAGATTTTGGCAAGGTGAATAATTGCTTATTGATTCATCCTGCAGACGCCTGGATTCTTGATTTTTTAAATTTTTATTCAATATTTCTAATATTTATTAACTTTTGTTGAAAAACAAAGTCTGTTTTATCAAACTATTTGAATTTTTGCAAGTACAATCTCATGAAAATCCGTCGACTGAAAAGAACCTGACACTCTGTTGGTATATGATCTTCATACATTATCTTTATTGATTTACAATGTGTTAATTTCAACATTGATCGAACGAAAAGATGAAAAATTAATGTTGCCAATTCGGAAGAAAATATGTGAGCTATTTTAAAGATATTTAATTCTTTATTGATAACTAGAACAATTTACTAGTAATACAAATTGAAAAAACCTATGATTTCGAGTAGTGATCAAAAACTTTTTTTTTTCAATTATCTATATGAAACTTTGAATTGCGGTAATCATTTTAGCAAAATTAAACTACCTTGTTAATACTACAAGATCTCCGAGATAACTTGGGGTTATAAAGTCTGTTATCTCAGAATATAAATTTGATATTTGTTATTTTATGATCAAAAAGAGATAGAACCCCTTTTACTTTTGAGAACTTGTAGAGTGAATCATGTGGTTTCACTAAACATTCTAGATAAGTTACCTCAATGTGCTAGATTTGAAGTTACAAGTTACATACTGAAAATTAAAAAAGTATATTTGTTTACAATATTAATTAACTTGGTAAACACGAAAGACAAATTGTTTAAAATCTGGAAAAATGATCGAAATAATATTCTGAAAAAGGAAAAGTTTTTAAGATATGAAAGAATTCTTAAATCTCTACTGAGGACAGCTAAAAATAGGCATGAGGCCAGACAGTTACAAAATGCTGATTCAAAAAAAATGTGCAATTATGTTCATACTAAATTAGACAATAAAAATAGAAAACATACAATAGAGGAAATACAAATAAATGATCATGTTAGCAGGGATAGCTTGGAAATAGCCAACCATTTCAATGAATTTTTTAGAACTGTTGTTTTAGATCTTAATGCTGATCCGCCTAAACGTCATATTGAGATTCCACATGTTCCTTTTTAATTCTCATACTCTCTTTCTTGAACCTACTACTGATGTCGAGGTATTGCAGATTTTAATCGGTTTAAAAATAAAGCTGGAGGTTGTGATCACATTCATGCTTGTACCTTAAAACTTTCACCATTTATCGCCCTTCCGTTAGCGTATATAATAAATGAAGCGATGCTGAATGGTAAATGTCCCTCTCATTTCAAAGCTGCTGAGATCAGTCCAGTCTATAAGAGTGGATCAAAAAAAACTCGTTAATAACTATCGTCCAATTGCGCTGATATCTAACATAGCTAAGGTTTTTGAAAAAATTGTACACTCGAGATTATTCAAGTTTGCCGAAAAATATAAATTAATTAGTGCGAGACAATTTGGTTTTCTGAAAAATAGGGGCACTGATGATGCAATAGCAGTTTTAAGTGATTTCATCTATGAAAATCTTAATTGTAGTAGACCGGCGGCGGTGGCTTTCCTAGATTATTCTAAAGCTTTTGATACTGTGAATCATCAAAATTTGGTATCGAAGCTGTATAACATGGGAATAAGAGGTAATTGTATGGGGCTCATTGAGAGTTATCTCAAAGATAGAGTTCAAGTGGTTAAAATTAATGGTGTTTTAAGTCAGCCAGTCGTTGTTAATGTTGGGGTTCCGCAAGGTTCCATTCTTGGGCCACTACTATTTGTTCTGTATATAAATGATTTATTGGTTTTTCAGGGTGATTTGCTTGCTTATGCAGATGATACTGCTGTCCCTATGAGTGGAAGTCCCTATGACTGGAATGATATTGCTTTTCAATTGTCAGATAGGTTGGATGCTGTTTATGCATGGTTGTATCATAATAACCTTGTTCTTAACATAAATAAATTTTGTGTAGTTACCTTTGGGATCTACAGTGACTCATTATTATTATTATTATTATAACAAAAATTAGAGTAGAGGAAATTTCCTATAAACTCAATACAAAATAAATTTAACTGTTTCACATTTGAACAGCTCCACCACAAAACAAGTCCAAGGCATTCTTAAACCCATTGACACTTCGAGCATCAACCACAGCACTTGGTAAACGGTTCCACCTCTCAAAGATTCTGTTGGTAAGAAAACTATGCCGCTGGGAAGTAGCAAACTTTTCCTTTGCCAATTTGAACTGGTGACCTCTCAGATTATTGGTGTTTAAAGTATATAAGCCACGGATATTATCACCAAAGTGGCCACGTAAGGACCTGAAAGAAAAAAATTAAATCACCTCTGTCGCGCCGCTACTGGAAAGTCGCCAATCCGAAAGTGATGAGCCTGTTCTCGTAGGTGGGGCGAATCCTTCCAAAGGGTATACGAGTGATCCAGCGCTGGACCGACTCGAGGCAATGCTCATCGGCACGAGTGGAAGGCCACCAAACTGGGCCAGCATATTCCAACAATGGTCTTACGTAGGTGGTGAAGAGAAGCCTCAATGTAGCAACATCACATCCGTTGAAGGTCTTTGATGGCATAAGTCAACTGTCTGGCTCTGGCAGTGATGATGCTAACATGGTTTGACCAGCGAAGATCCTCGGAGACAGTTACACCCAGGTCACAGTGACTCGAAACTTGTTTCAGCCTATCGCCGCCGATGAAGTACTCCCTCCTCGGGTTGTTTCTACCAATATGAAGAACACAGCACTTCTCCACATTCAAAGGAAGTAACCATTCACCACACCAAACATTCAATTCATTTAGGTCACGTTGAGAGTATTGAAGTTAGATAAGGAAAGTTATATATTTGGTATCATCTGCAAACATAGAGCACGAAGAGTGGAGTAATCTAGGTAAATCGGAGGTGTATAATAAAAATAATATAGGGCCCAGGACGGAACCTTGTGGAACACCAGATAACAAAGGGCTCCCGGGACTGGAGAAGGAACGATCGACCCTGACGTGGAAAAAACGATTGGATAGATAAGCCCCAATCCAAGCAAGAACACTTCCCTAATTCCAAGATGAGAGAGCTTATCAAGCAACCGACGGTGAGGGACCCTATCGAAGGCCCTGGAGAAGTAAAGGTAGATAACATCCACAGGCTTCCCCCGATCCCACCCTTTAGTCCACTCATTGATGCACAAAATGAGGTTGGCCATGGTAGAGCGGCCAGATAAGAATCCATGCTGTTCATTAGGGATAACATCGTTTGTTAACGCAAATTGGGTGATCTGGTCCGAAACGATCCTTTCCAAGACCTTGGAAGCCGTAGAAAGCAAGCTGATGGGTCTGTAATTGTGCGGTGATAATTTATCCCCTTTTTTTAAAAACGGGTGTTACGGAAGCAGTAAGCCAGTCAGCAGGCAGAATCGAATACTTGAGGGAACTAGAGAAAATTTTACAAAGGGGAATAGAGAGAGAACCCGCGCAGCTCCTGAGAAGCTTGGAAGAAAGGCCATCGAGACCTGGAGCAGTATCCCTGAGCTGAGCCAAGCACCCCCGAATCAGCTCCTCATCGATCTTGATATCGGAAATCTCACCAGAAACCCTAGCAAACCTAACCTCTGGAAGAGGTCCGTCGGGCTCCCTCACGAATGCAGAGGAGAAAACATGCGCAAATACCTCGGCGGTCTCAAGGGAATCCTCACAGGGACGGCCTGCCCGGCCATAGACGGTCGGAAAGCTAACTGCTCCATTCATAGACATCTTGAGGTACTTGAAAAATTTGTTTCGGTTTTTCGCAGATGCGAGTCGCCTCTCGTACTGGATCTTTGCCTGCCTTAAAGATGAAGAGAAGTGGTTTGAATACTCGCGATGATCTTGAAAATCACGGACTGATTTAGTCCGGAGGAACCTCTGCCACAGTGCTTTCTTCCTTCTTGACATTTTCAATAGTCCCCTACTGATCCATGGCTTCGCGCTGTTTGTTCTAACCCAACGACTGGTCGTGCAAGCGGACACAACCTCATCAATTACCCCATAAAAGAGCGCCACATCCCTCAACATCCCCCCTCGTCGCCAAATTTCAGAGACCAGTGTTTTGATTCGAATAGTTCAGATGCTTTATCATAGTCTACACTACGAACTTCTTTAAAGGACCCAGAATTTGGACTTAACAGCCGAAACTGCAACTCGGTTGCCAAGGTGGAATGATCTGATTTACCGAACGGAGGCAAATAATGGATATCCGAGACGAGGCTGGGGTCTGACACTAGAATGAGATCGAGCACTGACGGAACCTGTCCAGTCCTGAATCTAGTAGGTTTATCAACCAGTTGATGGTAGGCGGTCTTACTGATGAGGTCTGCATAGGCAAAGGAGGGAGAACCCAAAGGTGGTAGAGCTCTTAGAGGCCATACAATATCTGGACAGTTGAAGTCACCAGTTATGAAAATATTGCTGTGGTGAAATGCTGCATCACGAAGAAACTCCACGAACTCTGAGTCCCCCGGACAAGGACGAGGGCGATAAATGCATCCAGCAAAGAGGGAAAATTTGGTGTTGTGGATTTTTACAAATATGTTATCAACACCAGGCCAATCATAATGAGAAGTCTCAATCTTGAAAATACTAGCAATGGTGTCACGAACATAAATACATACTCCGCAGTGACCCACTGTTATGGTGTTATCGTCACGATACAAAGAATAATTTGGAATATAGAATGAGCTATCCGGCAGGGATGGCCTCAGCCAAGTTTCGGTAAAGAAGATAAGACTCGGTTGATGCAGCGGAAAATAAGTTAAAATTTCGGGAAATTTAGAAGAGAGGGATTGAACATTGCTATACATTAACGGCCACACCTGGAGTCCCCCGATTCATTAGAAAGGTTAATGTTTCTTTTAGTGGCAGCAGTCTGGACGATTGTTGGAGAACCTTTCACATACTTTATTGTAATATTTTTTCACCGTTGGATTTTCTTCTGTTAAGTTCCTCTCTCAATCCCCAAGCTCTGCCACCTGGGACCTTGTCTTGTCACGAAATTTTTATTTGCGGATAGACGAGATTTATTTCGTAGCAGAATAGAGACCATACGGGGGTCAGAGAACCTCAACTTCAACCAGGCAGGACGTGATCTGTCCCTAGATGGCAGTCGAACAACGCTAAGCAGACTTTGGCTAGCTGACTCAGAAATGGTGTTCACTATAGCAGAGGCAACACTAGCATCATCAGAAGGGGTAGCTCCCTCTGGAACATTGAGGACGAGAAGATTATGGGATCTCTCAACACGCTCCAGAACCTCGGGAACCAAAGCTAACTGTGGACCAGCTGAAGAAATTGACCCGAGCTCACCCAGATCATGGGAAATATCAGATATCTTGTCTGAAAGCACTACATGATCACGCTGGATCAATTCAATTTGGGAACGATGTTTTTCAAGCGTCGGTTAATGGGGTTGATATTGTACGTGTTTCGGCTACTAAATATCTGGGGATAAATTTTGACTGTAATATGAGATGGAATAAGCATGTTGAAAGCATAATCAAGAAAACAAAATATTTAGTTTATGTGTTTTATAGATTGAAGAGTATTTGTTCTAAAAGCCAACTTTTAAAAGTTTATTATGGTCTTTTCAATAGTATAGCTGTATATGGTATAATTGGCTGGGGTGGTCTCTATAATGTATCATCCAACCCTTTAAATAGGTTACAGAATAAGATATTACAAGTCATTGGAATTGATGATACAGATTCAAACAGACCACTTAGCCTGAGGAACTTTTTTGTATTGAGATCCATTACCTTCATGTATAATGAATTAAAAAATTGTTATTTAAATAATAAAAATAAAACTTGGTTCAAAAGTTTATCCTTGCCAAAGAAGTTCCTGAGAATAGGTCAAAGAAGCTATAGATACTATGCATACAAGTATTTTAATGAATTGCCGGTGAATTTAAAAAATTTAACTGTCAGTAAAAAGTGCTTTGTAAAAACCGTTGATGTTGTAATTTCTACTATAAAATTTCGGTGTGTACCACCACCATTGTGAAATCATTTATTTTTTAAATTTGGGCAGGTATGCCTATGTAACTTGAATTTCTTTCTTTTTTTTGTTTTTAGGGCCAACCTATGTTCGGGCATTTATGCCTCCTGTAGGTCCTTGTATGTTTTTAGAATATGTAAGGGTGTTTGGAAATAAATAAATAAATAAATAAATAAAAATAAAATTACATAAAAATTCATCTTATTACTACTTTTAACGAATCTTATTATCGATATCATTTGTTTTTTAAAGTTATTATTATTATTTTATTTAGGTAAATTTTGCTCCCAAATAGAAAAATTGAAAGAGAAAAACACCGTTTACTTAATGAAAGGAAAATATTGGGTCGAAAGATGGAAATTTTACTTAAAAAAACTGAAATGCCTTGATTCTTGGAAAACTTACATAAAAGTTTTTCTTAAATTTATTGTTCAGTATCAATAGTTTCCACAGATTTTTACATCAAGTAATTTTGTAAAATTATTATGAATCATGGAGTTTAAATTGTAGGTTTTCTATCCCTACGATTTTCGTCCTTGGCGCACACAATTGAACTCTTCAGTATGGGATTTGTCATTTGTGATATTTGAGAAGGGAAGCCGCCAGGATCTGAACCCGGCACTGGTCGAATTAAAGAAAATATTTTTCTACAAAAATTGCCTAATTATTTTTCAACAACTTCTGCTCGAAGGTATAGTTTTTCTTCAAATTTCAATTACTAATAAATCTTTCTAGTTTTCAAGTAACACTACATCCGAAAAGAACATCGTTTATTTAAAGAGGAAAAAAATTGAATCTAGAGTTGAATATTTTAGCAAACAAAAATTCTTTTTCTTCAACTAACTTACCTATTCTTTCCATTTTTCATCGATAATTTCCTATCTTGTATGTGTAGTCTAGTGTAGTGTAGTGATACAGTTCACGGCCAAGTCAAGAATAGCGATTGGTAAATATGTCAGATTTTAACATGGAATATTCCCGCGATGGAACTTCGGATTACGAATCTGATTCATCTGACAGTTCGGAAAGTTCATCAAGTTCAGCCAGCAGTTCGGTATCCAGATCACGTTCTGAGTCTGGATCCCGGTCATCATCAAAATCACCTAGTAGGTCTAGCAGTCGATCAAGATCAGAAGATAAGGAAACGTCAGAAGCTGAAGATGTTGAGGAACATGATTCCTATGAGAAATCTTCGGATTCAGAGGAGTATGACACCGAAGAGGAGGAAAGTGATGGACATAAGTCTAAAAAGAGGAGGAAGAAGGGTCGTTACGGACGTTTCATCATGGATGAGGCTGAAGTAGACGATGACGAAGAGGATGATGAAGATGAGTGGGAAGAGGGTGCGATGGAATTTGCCCACGAGCTCAATGAGGCAGGACCCACCGCCAGGGATATTGAA
>JARTUT010001037.1:0-43088 GCA_030674115.1 Micraspis discolor | reverse complement strand
CCATCAAATTTTTCTGTTCAACCACCAAATCAGCCATATTAGTAAAAACCGAACACAACTCTTGTATATCCGATAGACCAGAGAATGAAGCTCAGGTTAGCAAAATACAAATTCAAGCAATACAGTTGAATCCAGCAAAAGTTTGTATGATATATATACACACCCCTATACACATATATTTATCTGCGGGCTGAAAGTGGGCTGTACCACCGTTAAATCTCTGGTTCAAGTGGCATCCACACGGTAAAACAGCATCCGGTGGCCACGGATGCCACTTTTACTAAGTCAAAGAGATCATCACTAACCGGCGCCAGCTCATCGCCCTCTGTTTGCGCGCCTACTTTCAGCTGGACGAATTTTTGACCTATTTTTGCGAGGAGAAATGTTTATTGGCGGTCATTTCCTGAACTACTCCGATCTCTCCTCGTGGTGGCGCTCTTGGTCGATTTCCTTATTATATCGAATGCATACTTGACTTGTCCAAATAACGCCCATCTTAGCATCCTGTAGGTCTGGCAACGCCGCAACTCTGCAGGTGTTCATGGAAATGGATTTAAATTCTTACCATCTCGCGTGACCTTGGCGCTCGACTGCGTTTTAGATAGTTCTTGGAAGTGGAATCACGATGTTGGTTGAGATTGAATATTTGCGAATGCGATTGATTCCCTTGAATCGCATATTAACAATTGGAACATATTGAAGTGGAGAATTGATATACAGTTGAATATGAATCTAGGTATTACAATTGTTCTTCTATTCAGAGATGAAATTCTTGTTATTTATACGATAATTTGAAATTGGAAATGAAATTTGTGTGACTTTGTAGTCGATATTTTCATATGGAAAACAAAACCCAATCTGAAATATTTTACAATAAGGACATTCAGTAAAAGTCTTGGAGATGTTGGCGAAATTTTGATGATACAAATCGTGTGAGAGGTACATTGAGACACAATCCACCATCTCATATTGTCTTTACAAACTAACGTTTCCTGAGGAACATCTTTTATCGTTATCAAACCAAAAATTTGGTACTTTCAAAAGAGCTGACAATTTTCAATAGTTTCCATTTCATTTCGTGTCAAGAATGGCAGAGAACTTTCAAATATTGTCAGCTTTTTCGAAAGCTATTTATTTATGCCTTGTGAACGATGGAAGATGTCAATCGAAGAGTTTTAATCAAAACAATAGGAGATGGCATTTATTACCCAAATATTCTACAGGTCTCTCGAAATCCAGCGTAGTTTTTACTGACTTAATTCATCTGGAAATTAGTTGCACTGATGATTAAATACTTGGGGAAAACATTTCTGTTGGAGTCTATTCAGGAGGGAATTTCCACAAAATTTGAGAAGGTATCACAAAATTAAGTACAAACTAGACGTTTATGCGGGGCTACCGTTCTATCTGAAATCTAAACACTGAGATTATATTATTACGAAGTTATACTCTCCCAGACTTATGATATTCTCTTTAAATCTTGAAAATTTATTCCGTCCGTGAGCACTGGAATACCCTCAAACAAAACGACTATTTGTAACTGAATAGAGGTAGGTTCAGTCCGGTTTGAGTCATCTGGACTCTTGTTTACCTGAACAATGTATGCTCCAATTTTTCCAGATATTTGAAATTTTCGCATTTTTTGTTACAAGATGTATCAAACGTAGGTAGCTTAAAACGATTTCATCCTGTCCGCTGAGCACGATGACTCTCGATCGGAAAGAGCTTGAGAACCGAATGGGATGAGTAAGAAGGTTTGAATATCTCGGCTTATGAAGCTAATCGGACAAACCTGCTCAATAGTTTGAATATTTTTCATCAAGCTGTTTCATTATCCTCACTAGTTCTAATTTGAGGACATACAGGGTTTGGGCCATCCACAACTGTACGGCCACAGGTTTTTAGGCTTTGGGATGTAATAACGAAAAAAACGTTTGAGGTAGGTCGAATTTTTGTAGAGAGGAAAAAGGTGTTCCCAATCTGGTTTCATATCACTACCCCTCTGCAGATCGCAGCTTCTTTTAAACACCGCTTCTATTGGGGAAAATGGGTCGAGCAGCTGACAGAAGTACAATAAAAATGGAAGAAATGTATTGGGTTCCTCATTACCACAGATAATCCTTTGCTTGAGATGGGAGATTGCTCAATGATATGACCAGACTGACTCATGATCACCGATTACAATTTTTGCGAAACAATGGGTGATAATGATAAGTAATAATCTGGACCGCCATTTTGAATATCTGGCTTCTCCAATAGATACTCTTCTCTTATTCAAATGGATCTATAAAAGTCAATAACTGTCCATATTGGTCTTATACCAACCTAAGACTAAAGAGAGATTCACACTCAGCCCATCCTGAAAAGCTGAATGCCTGTGGTCGATATCGAGGTCGGTATTTATGATGATAAATTTTGTGACTACAAATCTTAAGGATGCTAGTGTAAGGGTATCAATTTTCAACATTGCACCAAGCTTATACAATTATATAGTTTTTTTATTTTTGCTGAAACTGGTATAACCCTAGCATTTCGCCCAGTAACCGCTTGACGTTAAAGTTTTTTAAGGCATTACATTGAGATTAGAAATGTCGAGCTTAGTCAGCTCAAGCATACAACATGAAGACAAGTTCACCTTCCTAAACGGTAAGAACTCACTGCTCATTTTGAGGGTATATATGAAGATATTTCAGTATTCTCTTTATGTAATGCATGTATTTTTGACTAGAAATAAGCATAATTAAAAATAATTTTCATATATTTAGGTTTTTACAATAAAGGAAAGAGAGTACTGTTTCATGATTCATCTAAACGTATTTTATATTTCAGCATACAAGTTATTTTTAGCGTTATTTACCCGCACTTAAATGCCAGTAAATGTCTCTGTATCAGTAGCGTTGGAGGGAATATGCAAAATGTTTTAGAATGAAATATTTCAAAATAAGTTGGGAAAATTTGGAGTTATAATAAATTATTATAAATTGATTACATTCTGTTGGGTGATTTGAATTTGATTGTTTGTCTTATTCCAGCTTTTGAAAATATAAACAAATTTAAAAATATTGAATTATTGTTTGAGCTATAACCATCGTCTGTTCATTTCCCTGTTCTCTCACCAGCTAAACAGGTGATATTCACAGTTTTCCAAGGCAGAAATATTAACTTTTAAAAAAGTTGAGTTCAGAAAAAAATTATTCTGTCTTTCAATTAGAAAACATTAATTTGACAGATTATCAAAATCAGATAAAATTGAATTGGGACCTATCGGTATTTCCAGCGATTTCTTTAAGTTGGCTCAGAACAATCAGCGTCCAAACTTCCAGCAACTCAATTGATGATATACTTGAGGGATCGAGAGCGATATTCATGTTCGAAGTGTAACTTAAAGAAATCTTCAAACAACAAGATAAGTCCCAATTCAATTTTATCTAGTTCTCATAATCTATAGAACGGACGTTTTCAAACTGAAAGGTTGAATAATTTTTTCTAATCTCAGCTTTTTTAAGAAAGCTAATATTTTGTTTTGGAAAACGACTGAAAATGTCTGTATCGTAACGATGGAGAGAACGAAAACAAGAGATGATGGTTATACTTAAACAATAATTCAATAAAGGGTCCATCATCAGAAATTTTCTTCGTCAACAAATTTAAAATACCCCAGACAAAGGAAGGAGTAGAGCAGATATCTTTTTGGATAAAATGCTCATTTTTTCTATTTCAGAAATCTCAAGAAATTTCTCCATATAATGGAGATTTAATGTGAAAAAGCATCAGGTAAAAAAATGAATTTATTTACGACAAACAGATATTAAGTTCTTGGTCTATTTTTGTATAAACTGCGTAAATTCAATCTTAACGAACTGAAAACTTATTTGAAACAAATTCATAATAACTCGCCATAAAAAGGATCCAGATGTGACTTTTGCAGTATACACATATATATAAACAGCAATTGCTTAAAGCAAAATATGCAAAAACAATCCCGAAAATTCCAGCAAGTAAACTCTTAAAAAATAAAAAGTAAAATATTTGTTTCAGTAGAGTCTAGAGCAAAAAACCTATGTTGCAGATAAATTCACACCAGCTAAATTCACAAAGAATTTTAAAGCAAAATATCTGTTGTTATCAGCAATAACAACAGAAACCAAAGCAAAAAATTTAAAAATTCAAGTATAATTGCCTGAATCTTATGAGCAAAATTAAGCATTAATATCTACCAACAAGCAAGAAGTGAATTTTACAATTAAAGAGAAACGCAATTTCAATAGCACAATAATTTCCAAGTTCGCTTTACAAATTTATGATAAATCCAGCAAGTCTTCAGCTGATGAAAAATAAACAATTCAAATTGTCAAATGCAGAATCAAATCAAACACGAAAACATCGCATGTAAATCCGTGAGAACTTATCAATTCTTCCAATCAACAAAAAATGTCTGCAATGGGTCGATACCTTCGTATCGAAAACTACTCCGCTTTAAATTGATAATTCTCGCACCCTTGTAAGGAAAATGTTACCTTGTTTCGATCTTCTGAAATGCATTAACTCTCACGAAAATGGCCTCATTTCACTTTGTGTTCTCCAAAGAGGTTGAAAACTTCTTTGATGATGCAGTAGATAACCATTAAAAAATTATTGTCTTCACGAAGATTGAAAGGGCCTCTTCAATGCAAGGATCTCATCGACTCATCCGATCCAGAATCGATTCACTCTTTCTTCCCGGTGCAGAAAAACTCACTATAACATCAATGTCACATTCCAGTTTTCGAAAGTATTCATAGCCGGCTCGATTGGACCACTATGTTTAAAGCATGGACTGTATATTCGCAAAGGTACTTGAAATGTGATCTATTTGATGTTAAGCTTCAATGAAAATTCAACAATTTATCTCCACGTTTATTTCCCAATACGTAATTAATACAGCAAGCGGAAGACAGACAATATGTTTCTCCTTAAGATGCAGCAGTGACACTGATCTCCTTATCACTTATTCTAACAGGTGTTGTTAAAAACATGCGTGAGTGAAATATTTGTTCCTGATTGCAAATTTCGACGGAATAATATTCGAAAATAGAAATTGTAAGGGTGGATACTTTCACAATGAATAACTCGATTTATACAAAGTATATTTCAACAAAATGGTTAATTACACAAAATGGCTAATGGACGTTTTAATCTACTTACAGTGAGAATAGTCTTTATCTATTCGCATTCCCGACAGAACTGACTTCAGCACCGTTAGTAGAGACATGTACCAGTTGCGCTTACGCATTAGGCCGAACATAATATTAGTTGTCATCAGGTTGTTTTATAGAAGTGGACTGGTCCCAAATCTACTTTGGCCAGCAGTTCTTACTTCAACACCCCCTCCCAAACTGAGGACCTGACAACTAATCAACAGAAACCTGAAAGTTCCATTTAACTGACTTCGATAAACTAAGAAATATAGAATATATATAAAGTATACAATATATAGTTTGTTTTTGAATTTATATAAATCAAGCCTTAAACCTACAACAGGATTGTCAGTGGAACCGTGAAACAGTGGAGTTATTGCTGTGAGGCAATGGAATAGGGTTCCTTATAGCGAACCAACTGTCCTTAATATTTGTTATGGTATCAATACATTGATTTCAGGGACCGGAGACCCTTCCCACAAGTGATATTATACCATCATATCAACTGAAACTGATCAACAGATACATATACTATAATACATACATATCACATAGTAGATCAACATATAAATGACATGACTGATCACATACATAGTATGTTCCATCATATCGGACTAACATGATTAATTCATTACACACATATGTGGTCAGAATTTTGGATTTCGCATCTATCATTACCAGGGACCGGAGACCCTTCAAATCAAGACACTAGTATTCGTAAGAGTATGTTTCCAGGGACCGGAGACCCTTACCACATGACTCAAATGAATACTTCAACATGTATATTCATTAAATTATATCTTCCGGGACCGAAGACCCTTCCAATAATAACTCAAATGAACAAATATACAACAAATTCTGAGTATTATCAAATTATGTTTCCAGGAACGAAGAACCTTTCCACAATATACAGATAAAATACTCAACAGACATATTACCAAAGTACCTAAGGAATCGAAGATCCTTTCAAGATACTAAGATAAACAACAGAATTCATTATCAGAGTATGTTTGAGATCGAAGATCATTCATAACACTCAGATAAGGTATACTTATACATAATTACTGGAAAAAAAAAAAATTTTATATTAATTATGAAATGTTTGATCAAACAGAGCATGTTTTTGAGTTTGTCGTTGACTTTTCTCATTTTCATCCTATAATATTTAATCATTATGACTTATTACTTGGTTATCATCTTATTATATTTTCATGCAAATCAAACCTCATAGAATACAAGGTGATCACGAAACTTAGTGAGCTTTGCTGCATTCAATGGTTTTGTGAGAATGTCAGCAATCTGATCATTAGTATTAATCTTCACAATATTAATTTTCTTTTCACTTACATGTTGACGAATCAATAAATATTTACGTTCCACATGCTTCAAGCGGCTTTTACTTGTGCTAGCCAGACAGTTACGTCTTGCTGCTTCATTGTCTTCATATATATTAACTGGAAATGCTGTGAGATCCACAGTCTCTTCTAATAAATGTGCTAGAAATAGAATTTCATTAGTAGCATGAGTAAGTGCAATGAATTCCGCTTCTGCTGAACTTTGTGCTATTGTTGATTGGAGTTTTGAGCACCATACAACAGGATTGCCAAATGCATAAATCCACAAAGCCTGTAGTCGACTTTTGACCGTACTTATCACCTGAAAAATCTGCATCACAATAACATGACAAAATTGGAGATCCTGCTGTGAATTTTAGACCTAACTGACTTGTACCTCTCAAATATCTGAAAACTCTTTCAACTAATGTCCAATGATACTGTTGTGGATTAGCTTGAAATCTAGCCAAATAACCTATGGCAAAGGATATATCAGGTCTTGTGAACATACTTAAATACAGTAGGGAACCTTTAGCTTTCTTATAAGGAAAATTTGCTTCATTCGTTACTTCCTGAACTTTATGACTTTCTTGAGGAACTAAAGGAGTATCAACTGAATTCAGGTTTCCATTCGAAATTCTTTCAGTATTTCATTTACAAACTGTGTTTGATGAAGAAACAACTGATTTTCTGATCTAGTGATTTCAAACCAAGAAATTTAGTAGGAAAGCCAAATTGTTTTACATTAAAACGTGACTTCAACATATTCACATTTTCCTGAATAAGGTTTCTACAACTACCTGTGATTAATAGATCATCAACATATACTAAAATCAAAATGATATTACTATCTTCCTTTTTCTTATATAAACATGGTTCTCTTAAATTTGATTCAAAACCAGAACCCTTCAGAAAATTATCAAGTGTCATAAACCAACATTTCAGTGCTATAGATAATCCATAAAGAGCTTTTCGTAATTTCAATATTACCTTTGATTTATCAAGATTGATTCCTTCAGGAACACTTACATATTTTGGTCGATCAATTTCACCATGAAGAAATGCTGTTTTGATATCCAACTGTTCAACATGCCAATTCCTAGAAACTGACAATGCAAATAATAATTTAACAACTGATAAAGCTGGTGTAGGAGATGCAGTTTCCTCAGGAGTATACTTTTCAGTATCTTTGCATCCTACAACAACTAAACGAGCCTTACTTATACCATTGTCCTTAACTGTAAATACCCATTTCAACGGAATACTTTTCATACCTTGTTTCCTTTCCACAATTTCCCAAACTTCATGTAGGTTTATAGCTTCGAGTTCGGACTGAATGGCAGTAATTCATTTACTACTTTCTGAACATGTCATTGCTTCCAGATATGTTTGAGGTGTGTTACTTGTCTGATAGATTTTTGTATCATATACAAAACCAAATGGATTCAAAATTGTGGCATTAACTGAAATTTGCGGCATATCAATTCCACTGGTTTCACTGCCATCAAAATCATCTGGCTGTGATATTTCTTCATATTCTATCTCATTATTTATCTGGGAGCTAACTGAAACATTTTCTAACATATTTGTAGCACTTGTTTTATCAACAGAATTGTTGGAGCTACTCTGTATTGGACTTGTAGTTCTTACAGAACCAGAATTTTGTTCAACTGATTTCATATCAACAGGATTGTTTGCAACTGATAAATTAGAATTGCCAGCAGGTGGCACAACTGATAGATCCGTAATGGACGCAACAGAATTGCCTACAGAGGGCGTAACAGAAACATTCTCACTAGACTTAACAGATTCAGACGAAACTGTTAAATCATCACTTAGGACTGATAACTTTGATTCATATGACTTGTAGGTCAACTCTTCATTTATTAGAACATTACAAGATGTAATAGTCTTACAGGTTTTAGGATCATACAACAAATAGCCAGTATCAGTATATCCTATTAAATACATAGTGCTAGATCTTGCATTCAACTTTTTACCTTTTGGAACATTTTCATTTCTAACTTCTGCCTGTGAACCAAAAATTCTTATATTTTGCAGATCGGCTTGTTTTCCATAGAGTTTTTCATATGGAGTCAAAAAGTCTAAAGATGAATGAGGCGTACGATTGTATAGATAGCAAGCAGTCGAAAATGCAAAACCCCAATAAGTATTTGGGAAGCCTGAGTCAAATAATAAGGCTCTAGCCCTTTCTTGAAGTGTCCTATTGAACCTTTCAGCAGTTCCATTATGTTCATGTTGATAAGGTTCTGCTAACTGAATTTGAATACCAAACTGATCGAGAACTTGTTGACAAGATTCACTGATAAACTCTGTTCCGTTATCACAACGTAATTTTCTGAATTGACCGGGACTAGGAAATAATGACTGAAGATAGTTCAAAGCAGACTTCAAAAACTTAAAAGTTTCAGACTTTTGTTTCATCAGGAAAATTTGTGCATATCTTGAATAATCATCAAGGAACAATTAAAATATACTTTTTCTTAGTGTAATGTGTTGGTGGATTGACAGTCAATAAATCTGAATGAAGAATTTCACAAGCTCTAGTGGCTCGATCTCTTTCTTTTGCACATGTTTTTCTGGTCATTTTTGCTTTCGAGACAAATTGTACAATTACCAGTACTGAGATTATATGTGAGTTCTTTGCTCCTTGAACAACATTAGGTAATTTTCCTAAGTAAGAAGATGATATATGACCCATTCTACGATGCCACATACTACCTTCCTGAACCAACATTTTTAACTGTTTACGAGTTAGTCTTTTACGTAATTTTCGTGTTTCTCTTCTACTATTATTGACTTTCTTATTGGTTTTGATAACTGAGAGTTTCATTTTAAAACAAGAATTTTCTTTAGAACTAAACTGTTTATTCATACATTCATTTTTATTTATAATTTTGTTGATACTGTTAGTATCACCAGGATTGACTCTTGCTGAGATTCGAAAAACGCCATCCGATACAAAGAGCAGGGAGATTTTCTTCTCAATTTTCTAGATAAAATAAAACCATTATTAGCATTTAGCACAAGACTTGTCCCAAACTGAATATTAAATGCACGGACACTGAGAATATTGTCCCTTACTTCGGGGACATACTGAACATTAGCTAGATGTACAATGTGCGAACTTTTTCCAAACTGTACTAATAATGGAAGAGTTCCTGACCCATTGACATAGTGCTTTCAGTTTCCGATGCCAAGACAACAGATATCGGTTCTTTATAAGCCTGATAGTTCAACAAAATATTCTGTACATTCACTACATGGTGAGATGCACCAGAATCAACTAGAAATGTTGCAAACATACTGAAATTATTCAAATCGAACAATGACTTACTTGATTTTTGATCTTTCAGTTTCCTGCAGTCCTTCTTTTCGTGCCCTTTCTTGGCAGAAAAAGCAGAATCTCTCTGTGTTCACACATGTGTTTGACTTGTGGAACATCAAACCACATTTCCTGCAACTTGCATCACGCTTTTCAGCTGGTGTCATTTTCTTGATTTTCTCCAACTGATCCAGTGTGTAAGGACTCTTTTCTGCCCTTTTTCTTTAAAATAAGGATATTTCTTATCAGGATACTTCCTTTTTTTTGAAATATCCTTGTTTAATCGATCAGTCCTATTCTCTAAACAAAAATCACAATAAATATTATCATCTCTCTTACCACATTTGATGCATAATACTGAAATTGAATTGGGATTAGCAAAGTACATTCTCAATGGGATCGTCAATACAAACAGAGCATACAGTATACACTTCATTGATCTCAGTATTGAGATTCTCACCCGTAATATCAAAACATTCGGAACAAATATCTAGACTAACATTTGATTCATTTTTATACATACTGTTGTCTGTTTCCCTGAAATATTGGCTATTCGCTACCTCCAGAAAGGCATTCTTCACAAATTCATATGACCTCGTTTCCTCTGGTAGTGTAGCCATTGTTGTGAAAAACGCCAAGAAACCATTAGCATCCTTGATCTTATGCAGAAAATATCCCACGATGATCTTCGGATCCAACGGAAAGCCCAGTTCCTTGAATTCTTGAACTCCTTTTCAAATTGTGAGACGAAGTTCACCGGGTTCATTTTTAGGTAAAATATTGTTTTACCAAAGTTGTCAATACTTCCACCATTTTTGGACGTCGTTCTTGCCAAACATTTGTATCAGCTTTTTGAAGGCTTCAGCTGCTGATTCTTCATTTTCTATTACAGCTCTGGGAGCATGCTGTAAAAGATGCTTCCAGATATTGTAAGACTTGAGCGTTGTACATACTCTTTTCTTCCAAGCTCATGCTACACTCTGGTCCTCCCATGTCATAATTTAAAAATTGTGATCTTCCTAGTGCCTTAATGTCACGTTCGACTCTTTGTTTCCATGAACGGAAATTGGAATGACCCCTCAGCTTGTCGCTGTTTTCAAATTGATCACTATTTTTCAACAAAATGATCACTATTTTTAATCTACTTACAGTGAGAACTTTATCTAGATCACTATTTTCAACAAGATCACTATTTTCAACAAGATCACTATTTTTCAACAAAAATTAATATCACTTTTTTCAATCCCAAACATCAACGAGATCACTATTTTCAACGAGATCACTTTTTTCAACGAGATTTTCAACAAGATCACTATTTTCAACGAGATCACTATTTTCAACGAAATCACTATTTTCGTCAAGATCACAATTTTCAACAAGATCACATTTTTTAACAAAATCACTATTTTCAACAAGATCACTATTTTCAACAAGATCACAATTTTCAACGGGATCACTCTTTTCAACAAGATCTATTTTTTCAACGAGATCACTATTTTCAACAAGATCACTATCTTCAACAAAATCACCTTCTTCAACGAAATCACTATTTTCAACAAGAACACTTTCTTCAACAAGAACACCATTTTCATCAAGATCACTATTTTCAACAAGATCACTATATCCAACAAGATCACTATTTTCAACAAAATCACTATCTCCAACAAGATCACTATTTCAAACGCGATCTCTATTTTCAACATGATCTTTATATTCAACGAATCACTCTTTTCAACGAAATCACTAGTTTCAACGAGATCACTATTTTCAACAAAATCACTATTTTCAACAAGATCACTTTTTTCAAAATGATCACTATTTTCAACAAGATCACTATTTTCAACAAAATCACTATTTTCAACAAGATCACTATTTTTAAAGGGATCACTTTTCTTAACGAGATCACTATTTTCAACAAAATCACTATTTTCAACGAGATCACTATTTTCAATAAGATCACTATTTTCAACGAGATTTATTTTTTCAACGAGATCGACATGTTAACAAGATTACCATTCTCAACGGGATCACTATTTTCAACGAGATCAATACTTTCAACAAGATCTGTTTTTTCAATGAGATTACAGTTTTCAACAAGATCACTATTTTCAACAAGATCACTATTCTCAACAAGATCACTTTTTTCGACGAGATCACTATTTTCAATGAGATCACTATTTTCAACGAGATCACTTTTTTCAACAGGGTCACTATTTTCAACGAGATCACTATTTTCAACGAGATCACTATTTTAAACGAAATCACTATTTTCAACATGATCACTATTTATTTTCAATTTTCAACGAGATCACTCTTTTCAACGAGATCATTATTTTTAGCAGGATCATTATTTTCACAAGAAAACTATTCTCAACAAGATCACTATTTTCAATGGTATCACTATTTTAAACGGGATCATTATTTTCAACAAGATCACAATTTTCGACGGGATCACTTATTTCAACAAGATCACTATTTTCAACAAGATCACTAATTTATACAAGATCACTTTCTTCAAAGAGATCACTATTATTAACGCAATCACTATTTCAACGAGATCTTTATTTCCAACAAGATCACTTTTTTCAACGAGATTACCATTTTCAACGAGATCTTCATCAACTAGATCACTCTTCTTCAATGAGATAAATATTTTCAACGAGATCACCATTTACATCAAGATCACTTTTTTCAACAAGATCATTATTTTCAACGGGATCACTTTTTTCAGCAAGATATTTTTTTTCAATAAGATAACTATTTTCAACGAGATCACCATTTTCAACGATATCACTATTTTCAAGAGATCACTACTTTAAACAAGATCACTATTTTCAACAAGATCACTATTTTCAACAAGATCACTAATTTCGACTAGATCACGATTTTCAACGGGATCACTCTCTTCAACAAGATCACTTCTTTCCACGAGATCACTATTTTCAACAAGATCACTATTTTCAACAAGATCACTATTTTCAACAAGATCACTTCTTTCAACGAGATCACTATTTTCAACAAGATCACTTTTTTCAACGAGATCACTATTTTCAACGAGATCACAGATTTCAAGGAGATCACTTTCTTCGACGAGATCACCATTTTCAACGAGATCACTATTTTAAACGAGACTACTTCTTTCAACAAGATCACTATTTTCAACGAGATCACAATTTTTCAACGAGATCTTTATTCTCAGCGAAATCACTTTCCTCAACATAATCACTCTTCTCAACGAGATCACTATTTTCAATAAGATCGATTTTGCTCAATGAGATCACTAATTTCAACGAGATCACCATTTTAAAAAAGATCTCTTTTTTCAACGTGATCACTTTTTTCAACCAGATCACTCTTTTCAACGTGATCACTTTTTCAAACAAGATCACTATTCTCAACGAGATCACTATTTCAACGAGATCACTATTTTCACTTTCTTCGACGTGATCACTATTCTCAACGAGATCACTTTTTTCAACAAGATCACTATTTTTGACAAGATCACTAGTTTCAACGGGATCACTTTTTTCCAAAAGATCACTATTTCCAAAGAGATCACTATTTTCAACGAGATCACTATTTCAACAGGATCCATTTTTTCAACGAGATCACTTTATTTCAACAAGATCAGTATTTTTAACAAGATCACTATTTTCAACGGGCTCTTTATTTTCAACGGGCTCACTATTTTCAACAAGATCACTATATTCAACAAGATCATTTTTTCAACAAGATCACTATTTATAACGAGATCACATCTTTCAACGAGATCACCATTTCAACAAGATAGCTCTTTTCAACAGGATCACTTTTTTCAACGAGATCACTATTTTCAAATAGATCACTATTTTCAAGAAGATCACTTTTTCAACAAGATCACTATTTTCGACGAGACCACTATTTTCAACGAGATCACTATTTTCAACGAGATCACTTTTTTGAACAAGATCGCTATTTTCAACGAGATCACTATTTTCAACGTGATCACTAATTTCAACGATATCACTATATTCAATGAGATCACTTTTTTCAACAAGATCACTATTTTCAAACAGATCATTTTTTTCAACGGGATAGATATCTTCAACGAGATCACAATTTTCAACGGGATCACTATTCTCAACGAGATCACTATTTTCAACGAGATCACTATTTTCAACGATATCACTATTTTCAAGAGATCACTATTTTGAGCAAGATCACTTTTTTCAACGGGATCACAATTTTCAACGGGATCACTATTTTTAACAGGATCACTATTTTTATCGAGATCACTTTTTTCAACGAGATCACTATTTTCAAAGGGATCACTTTTTTCAATTAGATCACTATTTTCATCCTGATCACTATTTCAACGGGATCACTGTTTCCATTGAGATCACTATTTCCAACGGGATCACTAATTTCAACAAGATCATTATCTTCAACAGGATCACTATTTTCAACGATATCACTATCTTCAACGAGATCACCATTTCAAACCGGATCAGTATTTTCAACGGTATCACTTTTTTCAACAAGATCACTATTTTCAACGAGATCACTATTAACAAGATCACTCTTTTTCGATGAGATTACTATTTTCAACGAGATCAACCTTTTCAACGAGATCACTTTTTTCAACAAGATCATTATTTCCAACGGGATCTCTATTTTCAACAAGATCACTATTTTCAACGAGATCACCATATTCAACGAGATCACTATTTTTAACGAAATCACTATTTTCATCAAGATCACAATTTTCAACAAGATCACATTTTTTAACTAAATTACTATTTTCAACGAGATCACTTTTTTCAACGGGATCACAATTTTCAACGAGATCACTATTTTCAACTAGATCACTATTTTCAAGAAGATCACTTCTTCAACAAGATCACTTTTTTCGACGAGACCACTATTTTCAACGAGATCACTATTTTCAACGAGATCACTATTCTCAACGAGATCACTAATTTCAACGAGATCACTATCTTCAACGATATCACTTTTTTCAAGAGATCACAATTTTAAACAAGATCACTTTTTTCAACAAGATCACTATTTTCAACAAGATCACTATTTTCAACAAGATCACTATTTTCGACTAGATCACGATTTTCAACAGGATCACTCCTTTCAACAAGATCACTTCTTTAAACGAGATCACTATTTTCAACAAGATCACTATTTTCAACAAGATCTGTTTTTTCAACGAGATCACAGTTTTCAACGAGATCACCATTCTTCAAGGAGATCACTATTTTCAACAAAATCACTATTTTCAACAAGATCACTATTTTCAACAAGATCACATTTTTCAACAAGATCACTATTTTCAACAGATCACTATTTTCAACGAAGATCACTTTTTTCAACAAGATCACTATTTTCACTATTTCACAACAAGATCACTATTTTCAACAAGATCACTATTTTCAACAAGATCACTATTTTCAACAAGATCACTATTTTCAACAAGATCACTATTTTCAACGTGATCACTATTTTCAACAAGATCACTTTTTTCAACGAGATCACTATTTTCAACAAGATCACTATTTTCAACAAGATCACTATTTTCAACGAGATCACTATTTTCAAGGAGATAACCATTCTCAAGGAGACCACTATTTTCAACGAAATCACTATTTTCATCAAGATCACAATTTTCAACAAGATCACATTTTTCAACAAAATCACTATTTTCAACAAGATCACTATTTTCAACAAGATCACTATTTTCAACGAGATCACTATTTTCAACGAGATCACTATTTTCAACAAGATCACTATTTTCAACAAGATCACTATTTTCAACAAGATCACTATTTTCAACAAGATCACTATTTTCAACAAGATCACTATTTTCAACAAGATCACTATTTTCAACAAGATCACTATTTTCAACAAGATCACTATTTTCAACAAGATCACTATTTTCAACAAGATCACTATTTTTTTCAACAAGATCACTATTTTCAACTAGATCACTATTTTCAACGAGATCACTATTTTCAACAAGATCACTATTTTCAACAAGATCACTATTTTTTTCAACAAGATCACTATTTTCAACAAGATCACTATTTTCAACAAGATCACTATTTTCAACAAGATCACTATTTTCAACAAGATCACTATTTTCAACAACAGATCACTATTTTCAACAAGATCACTATTTTCAACAAGATCACTTTTTCAACAAGATCACTATTTTCAACAACAAAGATCACTATTTTCAACAAGATCACTATTTTCAACAAGATCACTATTTTCAACGAGATCACTATTTTCAACAAGATCACTATTTTCAACAAGATCACTATTTTCAACAAGATCACTATTTTCAACAAGATCACTATTTTCAACAAGATCACTATTTTCAACAAGATCACTATTTTCAACGAGATCACTATTTTCAACAAGATCACTATTTTCAACAATCACTATTTTCAACAAGATCACTATTTTCAACAAGATCACTATTTTCAACAAGATCACTATTTTCAACAAGATCACTTTTTTTCAACAAGATCACTATTTTCAACAAGATCACTATTTTCAACAGGATCACTATTTTCAACAAGATCACTATTTTCAACAAGATCACTATTTTCAACAAGATCACTATTTTCAACAAGATCACTATTTTCAACAAGATCACTATTTTCAACAAGATCACTATTTTCAACAAGATCACTATTTTCAACAAGATCACTATTTTCAACAAGATCACTTTTTTCAACGAGATCACTATTTTCAACAAGATCACTATTTTCAACAAGATCACTATTTTCAACAAGATCACTATTTTCAACAAGATCACTATTTTCAACGGGATCACTTTTTCAACAAGATCACTATTTTCAACAAGATCACTATTTTCAACAAGATCACTATTTTCAACAAGATCACTATTTTCAACAAGATCACTATTTTCAACAAGATCACTATTTTCAACGGATCACTATTTTCAACAAGATCACTATTTTCAACAAGATCACTATTTTCAACGAGATCACTGAAAACGAGGAAGGCCAAGAAGATCATCGGCATGAGGGTGTCAGAAAGCTATGGAGGAACGAGGCCTAGATGAGGGAATCACACAGAAAGAAACGCTTGAGAGAGGGGAGTGAGCAGATGTGCAACTAAGCTATAAGATAAAATACTTATTTTATTTTTTTCTGGCTCAATATATATATATATATATATATTTACAGAAAACCGGCATTGAGAGATGGCTCACATTGCGTTTTTCCTGTACAGAATTGACTTCCACTGAAACGACGTCCGCTATACGGACGTCAGAATCCCAAAGTCAAATTTTCAGTACTTTTATGATCAATATGACGTCCTCAGCTTGTCTGCAAATTTTCACGTATGACCTCATTTTATCTCAATATGAACGAAACCGTATATTTTAGTTCAACCTAATCCTCATGAACAGGGCTGACTTACTAAAATTCGTATATGGTATATGCATCTTAGTCTCTCTTCATGCGTGAAAGCATTAGATGTCCGGAAGTTTGGTATCATAGTCTGAGAGTTCGATTATTTTATTGCATTGGTAAAAGACGTCCTGTAATATATTTTCTTTTTTTAATTAAACAATCTGGAGGTAGAAAGATGTGAATATCTGATCCGAGGCATTATTTTGAAATCCACAACCTCAGTTATTCATTCGGGACAACTGGTTCATTGAATTTTTATATCTCGTGTCACCAGATGATAATATTTGAAACGAAAGTGATCAAAATATTTTATGGTTCTTGATCATTTCATGCGCGATTTCTTTTCCTCAATTACATCATCGGCTGTAAGTAAATTTTTGAATAAAATGAATTAATTTAAATGCAACTTGATCTAATAAATCTTTATTGAAATGTCATTAATCCAATAAATTCTTATTTTTCTTCCATGGCACACAGGCATTGTCTCCATCCCGACTCACTTCTTTTTATTTCGGAGAGTTTAGAAAGGTTTGTGGTAACTTTAAGCTCATTGACAGTGGAACAGCTGAGCCACATGGAAGAAGAGTGAACACATCACCCAGGTTGCACATGTTACATCACTTTGAAAAAACCCGCTAGAATTTTCAGATTGACAGAAGAATTGACTGCACCCAAACACCGTGGTTAAGATTGTGCATAAACCCTAAGTACTTTGGGGGATACGAGCACCCGAATTCGTATTTCCAATAACGCTGAAATAAAGATTATTTCAAATTTCTGATAAAGAAGTGACTTACTAAAAATTCTTGGAACACTTGAAACTATGTTCATTCAATATATTCAACAAAGTATATTAATCAGTGTTGTGAATTTATAGAGTGATATTGATAATCTAAATATTCCGAAATTTCATCTTATTAGAGAATGAGACTTAGGAGTTTTTGAGGGTCAGATAGGATCACACAACCACAATTTGCAACTTGGAAAGCAGCTGTTATTTCTGTATATATAACTGGCAATGCCAATGACATTAAAATTTGAGTTCTCTTGAAAAAATTGTTTCAATTCTTCCAAATTAATGATAATTCTATGGAAATGATGATATAAATTGAAATCGCTGATTAGATCTTAATTATATTTATTTTTTTGTTTGGAATAAAAAATGATTAATTGAGATGTGGCAACATTTTACTTGGGTAACATAAAAGCATCTTGAATATTTGTACAAATGTATGGGGATCGTATCACTGAGATAATAACACATTCATAAGATCTGTGAGTTCTAATATTATTAGAAATATGCTTTGATGTATCATGTTTCCATTAGGAGCACCATTAGTTCAAATGGATCAAAATAAATGATCGCAGTTATTGACAATGAGTGGAATTATTTGTTCATTCATAAGTAACAAGCTTTCAATTTCCCAATAATTTTTTCTTCGAACAATTTTTCAATATCCTAGAGTAATCAAAACTACATCATTGCACCACTACAATCGTTGCCTAATCTCCAAAAACCTCTGATTAACTCCTACAAATGAAAAATTTAGGAAAGCACTGGCTTGAGGTCAGATTGCTTTAGCGCTCTTGTTGAGCTACTTATGAGTAAATATTCAAAACATAACAAATATATAAGCTCCTGATCAGGTGAAACAATAGTCTCGTTTCCCAAAAGCAGGAACAATGTGATGCAACATGAATGCCTAATGAATAAACACACCTATATCTCAAATCTAAAAATAACTACTCATAATTTAGTTCTGTTCGATGCTTCTCCTAGAAAATTTCACGTCCTGCTTTTCTCTGAATTTTGACAACGCCATCGACATCGAATTGCTCTCTATGATTTCCCGCGTTATGAAACATTTTTTTTGATTAATATTATGTCTGTGCTTTTCTGAATTTTGACAACGTCATTGACATCGAATTCTCCCTCTATGATTTCTATTATGAAAAATTTTGATTTGATATTACGCTAACTGATACTGATGAATGAGCCCGGCATTTGTAAAACGAATATCAATCTGTAGATGACAATCTTTCTATGACAATCACGGGACTTCACGACATTTCTATTTTTCTGCTTGATAAATGAAAATGATCATATCTTCAGAAGGAAGAGAACTACGACAATGAAATGGATGAGGATGAGTACGATATAAATCACCTCAATATATACACGAATTTTTATTTGAATCCGAAAATGTCTTAGAGATATTGAGTATTGAAAAATTAGATTTTCTAGTGTAACGATTTCAGCAAATTTGCGAGCCAAGTTTTGTTTCAGCCTCCTCAACAATATTCCAAGTGATTTCAACTGATTGATGAATATTCTAGTAATTATTGAGGAATTAAATTTCAGATGTTCATAACTACTGAACCATCATCCATGGATTTGGCCCAATAACGAACTAGACAGAGATATTTTGGACAATTAACCTATTCTGAAAAATAGGAAAACTCTAGCTCATCTCAATTGAATGTTAAGAGAGTATACGGCCGGCCGGTTGGACAGAATCATCTTTCTTCAGCCTCGGATTATTCATCAGGAAAGTCAAACCCAAACGATTGAGACCATTTTCGCTCTCTGATATTCCAAAAAACTTACAGATATTTATTCAAAATGATAGGCACTTTGTTCGGGTGAACAAGAGCGCCAAAATCCGTGCATAATGGTTATGCTACTGCAATATATTTTAGTACCTCGATTTCCTTCGACGTCCATGCGATTAGCCCAGATTTTCTATGCCACGATTATTATGACGTCCGTATATGCTTAATTGTAAGGATGTTACGGAATGACGATTTCCTTTATTAATTCTAAGTCGGTCTAGTATGAAAATTTTAGAAAAGCACTGACGTGAGGTCAGATTGCTTTGGCGCTCTTGTTGAGCTTGCTATCTGCGAGTAAATATTCAAACCATAACAAATCTATAAGCAGTCTGATCAGGTGAACAATAGTCTTTTTCCGTACGATGGGACAATGTGATGCAAATATGAACGCCTAATAAACCTACCTAATGAACAAACCTATATCTCAATTCAAAGATAACTAGTTATAATTTTTCCCAATTTTGTTCGATGCCCGTAAAAACTTACGTCAATGCTTTCTGAATTTTGACAACGTCATGTACATCGAATTTTCTCAGTGAAAAATTTTGATTAATATTACGCCAACTGACAGTGATAGAGGACCTGGAATACGTCAAACGAATATCGATCTGAGACGAGGATCATCTGATGACAGCCCTGGGGTATTCTATGATATTTCATTTTCTCTTGAGTAAAAAAAATGATCATATCTTCAGAAGGGAAAAGCCATGATAATGAAATTTGAGGATGAGTAAAATATCGATCAATCAATATATACACAGATTCTTATTGAAATCTGAATGAAATCTTAGGAGATATTGAGTATTGAAATTTTTTTTTTATTTTTTTAATTTTCTAGCGTAACGATTTCTGCGAAATTTTATGAGCCGTTTCCTGTTTCAGCCTTCAATAACATTCCAAGTGATCAACTTGATCGGGATGATATTCTAGTAGTTATTGAGGAAACAAATTTCTGAGATGCTCATAACGCCACTGAACCATCCGACGGATTTGGCCCAATAACAATCCTGACTGAGATATTTGGACAATTAACTTATTCTGAAAACATGAAACCCAGCTCATCTCGCTTGATGCTAGAGAGTATGCGGATTATCGGCCGGCGGACAGACTCAACTTTGCCACGGATTTCTTCATCAGAGTCGAACTCAATCGATTGAGACCATTTTCTCGGCCTGATATTACAAAATTGTGCAGACATTCGGGCAATGAGAGGCACTCTGTTCGATGAACAAGAGCGCCAAAAACCGAAATTTGAGTGGGAAAAGGGCTGAAATCCAGAATAGGTCTCATTTGTTCTCAGTGATGTTTTTGAAAGTGTGAACATAAAGAGATATCAAAACGAGTGTCCCAGAAAATTTTATTTAGTTCAATCGGTATCACAGGCGCCAAATGAAGTTGAACTTACTTAAATATAATCTGTTTCTGGATGATTTTGAAGGCATGAATGTTTGCAATATTTGAGTGTCAAAGATACACCCAGGATGATCGCACCAGTGATCGTCGAAATGCGATGTTTCATGAGTATATGAATATTTAAATTGCCCATGGAAGAAATCACATATTTTTTCATAGCCGATAACCCACCGCGTGACTAGTCGATTATTCAGTTGTTCTGATGTCTCATATGCATGTGGTATAAAAATCACTATGGAATGGGAATTAATTTATTCAGTAGGTTGAAATTGAAAGCAGTTTTTTTTCATTATTGACTTCGAAGGAGGATTAACTAATTAAATTACATAGTGTTCACGGCTTGAATATTGAAAATGTTATAGCACTGACGTGAGATCAGCTTTAAGCGCTCTTGTTAAGCTTATGAGTAAATAACAAACTAGAAGAAATCCAGGCAAACACTCTTTCAAGTGAACAAGAGTCTTTTTGTGTACTATGGGACAATATGATACAAATATAAACGCCTAATGAATGAATGTTTCATCTCAAATTAAAAAACAACGACCCATTATTTTCCCCAAGTTTTGTTCTCTTGCTATAATTCCTTCCCATAACAAACTCACGTCAGTGCTTTTTCTAAATTTTGACAATGTATATTATTTTACCCATCATGAAAGCATTCTCATCTCTATGATTTAACCGTAATGATGAATTTCATTAATTTTACGCCGAACTGACACTGATTAATGAGCCCGGCATTTGTCAATCCAATATCGTTCTGTGACGGCTATCGCTCAGTGAAAATCATCGAGAATTATGCTCGCTTTCTCTTTATCTTGTGTGAATGAAGAATGATCATATCTTCAGCCAGAAAAAAATCTACGACAATGAAATTTGAGGATGGCAAGATATCGATCACTCAATATATTCAATAATGAATTTTCATTGAAACTGAAAAATGTTTCATGAGCTATTGAGTATTAAAATTTCACCACGGATTCTTCAATCGGGAAGTCGAACCAATCGATTGAGCTTTAACGATAGGCACCTGTTCAGGTGAACAAGAATTTTCAACAAGATCACTATTTTCAACAAGATCACTATTTTCAACAAGATCACTATTTTCAACAAGATCACTATTTTCAACAAGATCACTTTTTTCAACAAGATCACTTTTTTCAACGAGATCACTATTTTCAACGAGATCACTATTTTTCTCAACAAGATCACTATTTTCAACAAGATCACTATTTTCAACAAGATCACTATTTTCAACGAGATCACTATTTTCAACGAGATCACTATTTTCAACAAGATCACTATTTTCAACGAGATCACTATTTTCAACAAGATCACTATTTTCAACAAGATCACTATTTTCAACAAGATCACTATTTTCAACGAGATCACTATTTTTTTCAACGAGATCACTATTTTCAACAAGATCACTATTTTCAACACTATTTCAACAAGATCACTATTTTCAACAAGATCACTTTTTCAACGAGATCACTATTTTCAACAAGATCACTATTTTCAACACACTTTTTTCACGAGATCACTATTTTCAACAAGATCACTATTTTCAACGAGATCACTATTTTCAACAAGATCACTATTTTCAACAAGATCACTATTTTCAACAAGATCACTATTTTCAACGAGATCACTTCACTCACTTTTTCAACGAGATCACTATTTTCAACAAGATCACTATTTTCAACAAGATCACTATTTTCAACGAGATCACTATTTTCAACAAGATCACTATTTTCAACAAGATCACTATTTTCAACAAGATCACTATTTTCAACAAGATCACTATTTTCAACAAGATCACTATTTTTTCAACAAGATCACTATTTTTTCAACAAGATCACTATTTTCAACAAGATCACTATTTTCAACGAGATCACTATTTTCAACAAGATCACTATTTTCAACGAGATCACTATTTTCAACAAGATCACTATTTTCAACGAGATCACTATTTTCAACAAGATCACTATTTTCAACAAGATCACTATTTTCAACAAGATCACTATTTTCAACAAGATCACTATTTTCAACGAGATCACTATTTTCAACAAGATCACTATTTTCAACAAGATCACTATTTTCAACAAGATCACTATTTTCAACAAGATCACTATTTTCAACAAGATCACTATTTTCAACGAAGATCACTATTTTCAACAAGATCACTATTTTCAACAAGATCACTATTTTTCAACAAGATCACTATTTTCAACAAGATCACTATTTTCAACAAGATCACTATTTTCAACAAGATCACTATTTTCAACAAGATCACTTTTTCAACAAGATCACTATTTTCAACAAGATCACTCACTATTTTCAACAAGATCACTTTTTCAACGAGATCACTATTTTCAACGAGATCACTATTTTCAACAAGATCACTATTTTTTCAACAAGATCACTATTTTCAACGAGATCACTATTTTCAACAAGATCACACTATTTTCAACAAGATCACTTTTTTCAACAAGATCACTATTTTCAACGAGATCACTATTTTCAACAAGATCACTATTTTCAACAAGATCACTATTTTCACAAACAAGATCACTATTTTCAACAAGATCACTATTTTCAACAAGATCACTATTTTCAACAAGATCACTATTTTCAACAAGATCACTATTTTCAACGAGATCACTATTTTCAACGAGATCACTATTTTCAACGAGATCACTATTTTCAACGAGATCACTATTTTCAACAAGATCACTATTTTCAACAAGATCACTATTTTCAACAAGATCACTATTTTCAACAACAAGATCACTATTTTCAACAAGATCACTATTTTCAACAAGATCACTATTTTCAACAAGATCACTATTTTCAACAAGATCACTATTTTCACGAAGATCACTATTTTCAACAAGATCACTATTTTCAACAAGATCACTATTTTCAACAAGATCACTATTTTCAACAAGATCACTATTTTCAACAAGATCACTATTTTCAACAAGATCACTATTTTCAACGAGATCACTATTTTCAACGAGATCACTATTTTCAACAAGATCACTATTTTCAACGATCACTTTTTCAACGAGATCACTATTTTCAACAAGATCACTATTTTCAACAAGATCACTATTTTCAACAAGATCACTATTTTCAACAAGATCACTATTTTCAACGAGATCACTATTTTCAACAACAAGATCACTATTTTCAACGAGATCACTATTTTCAACAAGATCACTATTTTCAACAAGAGATCACTATTTTCAACAAGATCACTATTTTCAACAAGATCACTATTTTTTCAACGAGATCACTACTCAACAATTTTTTTCAACAAGATCACTATTTTCAACAAGATCACTTTTTCAACAAGATCACTATTTTCAACAAGATCACTATTTTCAACGAGATCACTATTTTCAACAAGATCACTATTTTCAACAAGATCACTATTTTCAACAAGATCACTATTTTCAACAACAGATCACTATTTTCAACGAGATCACTTTTTCAACAAGATCACTATTTTTCAACAAGATCACTATTTTCAACAAGATCACTATTTTCAACAAGATCACTTTTTTCAACGAGATCACTCACTTTTTTCAACAAGATCACTATTTTCAACAAGATCACTATTTTCAACGAGATCACTATTTTCAACGAGATCACTATTTTCAACAATCACTACTATTTTCAACAAGATCACTATTTTCAACAAGATCACTATTTTCAACAAGATCACTATTTTCAACAAGATCACTTTTTTCAACAAGATCACTATTTTCAACGAGATCACTATTTTCAACAAGATCACTATTTTCAACAAGATCACTATTTTCAACGAGATCACTATTTTCAACGAGATCACTATTTTCAACGAGATCACTATTTTCAACAAGATCACTATTTTCAACAAGATCACTATTTTCAACAAGATCACTATTTTCAACAAGATCACTATTTTCAACGAGATCACTATTTTCAACGAGATCACTATTTTCAAACAAGATCACAACAAGATCAACAACGAGATCACTTTTTCAACAAGATCACTATTTTCAACAAGATCACTATTTTCAACAAGATCACTATTTTCAACGAGATCACTATTTTCAACAAGATCACTCACTATTTTCAACAAGATCACTTTTTCAACAAGATCACTTTTTCAACAAGATCACTATTTTCAACAAGATCACTATTTTCAACGAGATCACTATTTTCAACAAGATCACTATTTTCAACAAGATCACTATTTTCAACGAAGATCACTATTTTCAACAAGATCACTATTTTTCAACAAGATCACTATTTTCAACAAGATCACTATTTTCAACGAGATCACTACAAGATCACTATTTTCAACGAGATCACTATTTTCAACAAGATCACTATTTTCAACGAGATCACTATTTTCAACAAGATCACTATTTTCAACAAGATCACTATTTTCAACAAGATCACTATTTTCAACAAGATCACTATTTTCAACGAGATCACTATTTTCAACGAGATCACTATTTTCAACGAGATCACTATTTTCAACAGATCACTATTTTTCAACAAGATCACTTTTTCAACAAGATCACTATTTTCAACGAGATCACTATTTTCAACGAGATCACTTTTTTCAACAAGATCACTATTTTCAACAAGATCACTTTTTCAACAAGATCACTATTTTCAACAAGATCACTATTTTCAACAAGATCACTATTTTCAACGAGATCACTATTTTCAACAAGATCACTATTTTTCAACAAGATCACTATTTTCAACAAGATCACTATTTTCAACAAGATCACTATTTTCAACAAGATCACTATTTTCAACGAGATCACTATTTTCAACGAGATCACTATTTTCAACAAGATCACTATTTTCAACAAGATCACTATTTTCAACAAGATCACTATTTTCAACAAGATCACTATTTTCAACAAGATCACTATTTTCAACAAGATCACTATTTTCAACGAGATCACTATTTTCAACAGAGATCACTATTTTCAACAAGATCACTATTTTCAAACAAGATCACTATTTTCAACAAGATCACTTTTTTCAACAAGATCACTATTTTCAACAAGATCACTATTTTCAACAAGATCACTATTTTCAACAAGATCCACTATTTTCAACGAGATCACTATTTTCAACAAGATCACTATTTTTTCAACAAGATCACTATTTTCATTTTCAACAAGATCACTATTTTCAACAAGATCACTATTTTCAACGAGATCACTATTTTCAACAAGATCACTATTTTCAACAAGATCACTTTTTCAACAAGATCACTTTTTCAACGAGATCACTATTTTCAACAAGATCACTATTTTCAACAAGATCACTATTTTCAACAAGATCACTATTTTCAAACAAGATCACTATTTTCAACAAGATCACTATTTTCAACGAGATCACTATTTTCAACAAGATCACTATTTTCAACAAGATCACTATTTTCAACAAGATCACTATTTTCAACAAGATCACTATTTTCAACAAGATCACTATTTTCAATCACTATTTTCAACAAGATCACTATTTTCAACGAGATCACTATTTTCAACAAGATCACTATTTTCAACAAGATCACTATTTTTTAACAAGATCACTATTTTCAACGAGATCACTTTTTTCAACGAGATCACTATTTTCAACAAGATCACTATTTTCAACAAGATCACTATTTTCAACAAGATCACTATTTTCAACAAGATCACTTTTTCAACAAGATCACTATTTTCAACAAGATCACTATTTTCAACAAGATCACTATTTTCAACAAGATCACTATTTTCAACGAGATCACTATTTTCAACGAGATCACTATTTTCAACAACGAGATCACTATTTTCAACGAGATCACTATTTCAACAAGATCACTTTTTCAACAAGATCACTATTTTCAACAAGATCACTATTTTCAACAAGATCACTATTTTCAACAAGATCACTATTTTCAACGAGATCACTATTTTCAACAAGATCACTTTTTTCAACAAGATCACTATTTTCAACAAGATCACTATTTTCAACAAGATCACTTTTTTCAACAAGATCACTATTTTCAACAAGATCACTATTTTCAACGAGATCACTATTTTCAACAAGATCACTATTTTCAACGAGATCACTATTTTCAACAAGATCACTATTTTCAACAAGATCACTATTTTCAACAAGATCACTTTTTTCAACAAGATCACTATTTTCAACGAGATCACTTTTTCAACGGGATCACTATTTTCAACAAGATCACTATTTTCAACAAGATCACTATTTTCAACAAGATCACTATTTTCAACAAGATCACTATTTTCAACGAGATCACTTCAACATTTTTTTTCAACAAGATCACTATTTTCAACAAGACTATTTTCTATTTTCAACAACAATCACTATTTTCAACAAGATCACTATTTTCAACAAGATCACTATTTTCAACAAGATCACTATTTTCAACAAGATCACTATTTTCAACAAGATCACTATTTTCAACAAGATCACTATTTTCAACAAGATCACTATTTTCAACAAGATCACTATTTTCAACAAGATCACTATTTTCAACAAGATCACTTTTTCAACAAGATCACTATTTTCAACAAGATCACTATTTTCAACAAGATCACTATTTTCAACGAGATCACTATTTTCAACGAGATCACTTTTTTCAACGAGATCACTATTTTCAACAAGATCACTATTTTCAACAAGATCACTTTTTCAACAAGATCACTATTTTCAACGAGATCACTTTTTTCAACAAGATCACTATTTTCAACGAGATCACTATTTTCAACGAGAGATCACTATTTTCAACAAGATCACTATTTTCAACAAGATCACTATTTTCAACAAGATCACTATTTTCAACAAGATCACTATTTTCAACAAGATCACTATTTTCAACAAGATCACTATTTCAACAACAAGATCACTATTTTCACAAGATCACTATTTTCAACAAGATCACTATTTTCAACAAGATCACTATTTTCAACAAGATCACTATTTTCAACAAGATCACTATTTTCAACAAGATCACTATTTTCAACAAGATCACTATTTTCAACAAGAACGATCACTATTTTCAACGAGATCACTATTTTCAACAAGATCACTATTTTCAACAACAAGATCACTATTTTCAACAAGATCACTATTTTCAACAAGATCACTATTTTCAACAGGATCACTATTTTCAACAAGATCACTATTTTCAACAAGATCACTATTTTCAACAAGATCACTTTTTCAACAAGATCACTATTTTCAACAGGATCACTATTTTCAACAAGATCACTATTTTCAACAAGATCACTATTTTCAACAAGATCACTATTTTCAACAAGATCACTATTTTCAACAAGATCACTTTTTCAACGAGATCACTTTTTCAACACTATTTTCAACAATCACTATTTTCAACAAGATCACTATTTTCAACAAGATCACTATCTTCAACAAGATCACTATTTTCGACTAGATCACGTTTCTCAACCAGATCCCTATTTTCAACAAGATCACTATTTTCAACAAGATCACTATTTTCAACAAGATCACGATTTTCAACGGGATCACTTATTTCAACAAGATCACTTTTTTCAACGAGATCACTATTTTCAACAAGATCACTATTTTCAACAAGATCACTATTTTCAACGTGATCACTTTTTTCAACGAGATCACTATGTTCAAGGGGATCACTTTCTTCGACGAGATCACCATTTTCAACAAGATCACTATTTTCAACGAAATCACTATTTTCATCAAGATCACAATTTTCAACAAGATCACATTCTTCAACAAAATCACTTTTTTCAACGAGATCACTTTTTTCAACGGGATCACAATTTTCAACGAGATCACTCTTTTCAACAAGATCACTTTTTCAACGAGATCACTTTTTTCAACAAGATCACTATTTTCAACAAGATCACTATTTTCAACAAGATCACTATTTTCAACAAGATCACTATTTTCAACGAGATCACTATTTTCAACGATCATTTTCATCACTTTTTTTCAACGAGATCACTATTTTCAACGTGATCACTTTTTTCAACGAGATCACCATTTTCAACGAGATCACTATTCTTAACGAAATCACTAATTTCATCAAGATCATAATTTTCAACAAGATCACATTTTTTAACTAAATCACTATTTTCAACGAGATCACTTTTTTCAACGGGACCACAATTTTCAACGAGATCACTCTTTTCAACTGGATCACTATTTTCAAGAAGATCACTTCTTCAACAAGATCACTTTTTTCGACGAGACCACTATTTTCAACGAGATCACTATTTTCAACGAGATCACTATTCTCAACGAGATCACTAATTTCAACGAGATCACTATTTTCAACGATATCACTTTTCTCAAGAAATCACTATTTTAATTTTAAACAAGATCACTTTTTTCAACAAGATCACTATTTTCAACAAGATCACTATTTTCAACAAGATCACTATTTTCAACAAGATCACTATTGTCAACAAGATCACTATTTTCAACGGGATCACTCCTTTCAACAAGATCACTTCTTTAAACGAGATCACTATTTTCAACAAGATCACTATTTTCAACGAGATCTTTATTTTCAAGGAGATAACCATCTTCAAGGAGACCATTATTATCAACGAAATCACTATTTTCGTCAAGATCACAATTTTCAACAAGATCACATTTTTCAACAAAATCACAATTTTCAACGGGATCACTATTTTCAACAGGATCACTTTTTTCATTGAGATCACTTTTTTCAACGAGACCACTATTTTCAACAAGATCACTATTTCCAACAAGATCACTATTTTCAACAATATCACTATTTTCGACTAGATCACGTTTCTCAACCAGATCTCTATTTTCAACGGGATCACTGTTTTCAACAAGATCACTATTTTCAACAAGATCACAATTTTCAACGGGATCACTCTTTTCAACAAGATCACTTTTTTCAACAGGATCACTATTTTCAACAAGATCACTATTTTCAACGAGATCACTATTTTCAACAAGATCACTATTTTCAACAAGATCACTATTTTCAACGTGATCACTCTCTTCAACGAGATCACTATTTTCAAGGGGATCACTTTCTTCGACGAGACCTCCATTTTCAACAAGATCACTATTTTCAACGAAATCACTATTTTCATCAAGATCACCATTTTCAACAAGATCTCATTTTTCAACAAAATCACTATTTTCAACGAGATCACTTCTTTCAGCGGGATCACAATTTTCAACGGATCACTATTTTCAACAGGATCACTATTTTTATCAAGATCACTTTTTTCAACGAGATCACTATTTTCAACAAGATCACTATTTTCAACAAGATCACTATTTTCAACGGGATCACTTTCTCCTATTTAGACCACTATTTTCAACGGGATCACTTTTTTCAACAAGATCACTTTTTTCAACAAGATCACTATTCTCAACGAGATCAGTATTTTTAACGGGATCATTTTTTTCAACGGGATCACTTTTCTCAACCAGATCACTTTTTTCAACCACATCACTATTTTCAACCAGATCACTTTTTTCAACAAGATCCATTTTTTCAACGAGATCACTCTTTCAAACGAGATCACTATTTTCAACGAGATCACTATTCTCAGCGGAATCACTATTTTCAACAAGATCACCTTTTTCAACAAGATCATCATTTTCAACGATATCACAATCAACGAATCACAATCGCTATTATCAACGAGATCATTATTTCCAACGAAAACAGTATTTTAAACGGGATCACTTTCTTCATTAGGATCACTATTTTCAACAAGATCACCTTTTTTGACAAGATCACCACATTCAACAAGATCACCATTTTCAACAAGATAAAATCTCTCAACGGGATCACTTTTTTTAACGAGATCACTATTTTCAACGGGATCACTATTTTCAACGATACCACTTCTCTCAACAAGATCAATATTTTCAATGAGATAACTAGTTCCAACGAGATCACTATTTTCAACGGGATCACTTTTTTCAACGGGATCACTCCTTTCAACGAGATCACTTTTTTCAACAAGATCACTTTTTTTCAATGGGATCACTATTTTCAACGGGATCACAATTTCAAACTAGATCACAATTTTCAACGTGATCACTCTTTTCATCCAGATCTCTTTTTTTCACGAGATCACTATTTCAAACGAGATCACTGTTTTCAACAAGATCACAATTTTCGACGAGATCACTATTATCAACGGGATCACTATTTCCGAAAAGATCACTATTTCCGATGAGATCACTATTTCCAACGAGATCACCATTTCAACCAGATCACTATGTTCAACGTCATCACTATTTTCAACGGGATCACTATTTTCTATTTATTTTCAACAAGATCACTATTTTCAACATGATCACTAATTTCAACAAGATCACTTTTTTCAACAAGATCACTATTTCAAACAAGATCACTATTTTCGAAGAGATCACTATTTTCAACGCAATCACTATATCAACGAGATCTTTATTTCCATGGGGATCACTATTTTCAACGGTATAACTATTTTCAACGAGATCGCCATTTCAAAGAAGATCTCTATTTTGAACGTGATCACTTTTTTCAACCAGATCACTATTTTCAACGTGATCACTATTTTAAACAAGATCACTATTCTCAACGAGATCACTATTTAAACGAGATCACTATTTTCAACGGGTTCACTTTTCCCGACGTGATCAGTATTCTCAACGAGATCACTTTTTTCAACAAGATCACTATTTTTGACAAGATCACTCGTTTCAACGGGATCACATCTTTCCAGAAGATCACTATTTCCAAAGAGATCACTATTTTCAACGAGATCACTATTTCAACAGGATCCATTTTTTCAACGAGATCACTATTTTCAACGGGATCACTATTTTCAACAAGATCACTATTTTCAACGATACCTTTTCTTTCAACAAGATCAATATTTTCAATGAGATCACTAGTTTCAACGAGATCACTTTTTTCAACGGGATCACTCTTTTCAACGGGATCACTTCTTTCAACGAGATCACTTTTTTCAACAAGATCACTTTTTTTCAATGGGATCACTATTTTCAACGAGATCACAATTTCAAATTAGATCACTATTTTCAACGTGATCACTCTTTTCAACCAGATATCTATTTTTGACGTGATCACTATTTCAAACGAGATCACCATTTTCAACAGGATCAATATTTCAACGAGATCACTATTTTCAACGGGATCATTTTTTTCAACGGGATCACTATTTTCAACGAGATCGCTGTTTTCAACAAGATCACAATTTTCGACGAGATCACTATTATCAACGGGATCACTTTTCTCGAAAAGATCACTTTTTCCGATGAGATCACTATTTTCAACGAGATCACCATTTCAACCAGATCACTATGTTCAACGTCATCACTATTTTCAACGGGATCACTATTTTCAACAAGATCACTATTTTCAACATGATCACTAATTTCAACAAGATCACTCTTCTCAACAAGACCACTATTTCAAACAAGATCACTATTTTCAACGTGATCACTATTTTAAACAAGATCACTTTTCTCAACGAGATCACTATTTAAACGAGATCACTATTTTCAACGGGTTCACTTTTTTCGACGTGATCACTATTCTCAACGAGATAGATTTTTTCAAAAAGATCACTATTTTTGACAAGATCTCTCGTTTCAACGGGATCACTTTTTTCCAAAAGATCACTATTTCCAAAGAGATCACTATTTTCAACGAGATCACTATTTCAACAGGATCCATTTTTTCAACGAGATCACTTTACTTCAACAAGATCAGTATCTTTAACAAGATCACTATTTTCAACAGGATCACTATTTTTACAAGAAAGCTATCCTCAACAAGATCACTATTTTCAACGAGATCACTAGTTTCAACGGGATCACTATTTTCAACAAGATCACTATTTTCAACAGGATCACTATTTTCGAAAAGATCACCATCTCCGAAGAGATCACTTTCTTCAACGAGACAGGAAACTGGAACTATAATAAGCGATGATCAAAGTGTTTTCATGCCAGGTAGATCGTGCGTGGATAATCTTTTCTCTCTCGGGCAGATCTTGGAAAGGAGAATTGCAACAGACCAAGAAGTGCATCTGGCCTTTATTGATCTCGAAAAGGCCTACGATTCAGTGCTACAAAAGAAGTTGTGGGAGGCTCTCGCACACACCGGCTTGAGCGAGCATCTACTGAACATGTTGAAAGAACTATATAGTGGAAATGTGGCCTATGTCAGGAATGGAGAACAGATGTCTAGACCGATAAAGGTAATAAAAGGGCTTCGCCAGGGATGCAGTTTGTCGCCCATTTTATTCAATTTGTATCTGGAAGTAGTTTTGCGGGAATGGAAAAGGAGCTGTATCGGGATGGGCATACCAGTAAATGAAACTTTCCTCATCACACTTAACTTCGCAGATGACCAAGTAGTGTTGGCACAAGACTCGTACGACCTGGAATTTATGTTGAGAAGACTGTATATAGAATATCAAAGATGGGGGCTACAAGTAAGCTTACAGAAAACTGAATACCTAGCGGTTAATACTGACGCACAGTTTGAAGTGCTTCTCACTGAAGAAATAACAATCAACCAAGTAAAAGAGTTCAAATATCTTGGAGTTATTGTAGATCAGAGTGGAATAGGAGAGAAGGAAAAAAAGAACAGAATCCAGAAAAGCAGGAGAATTATTGGATGCCTCAATTCGTTATGGTGGGATAAGAAAATCTCTAAACGTGTCAAAAAGAGAATTGGCGAAACAATGGTGGAATCTGTTCTCTGTTATGGAAGCGAAGTGTGGACACTCAATGCTGAAATGAGGCGTAGGGTGCTGGCGGTAAAAATGGATTATATAAGACGTGGAGACAGAATATCTAAGCTACAGCATATTCCCAATGATGTCATCCGAAGACAAATGAATGCCGAAAAAACAATTGTGGAAAGGATCGAAGAACGAAGTCTACGCTGGTTTGGACATCTTATGAGAATGCCTGAAGAGAGATGGCCTAAGACACTTTTCAACTGGAAACCACCAGGAAAGAGAAAACGAGGAAGGCCGAGAAGATCATCGCATGAGGGCGTCAGGAAAGCTATGGAGGAACGAGGCCTAGATGAGGGAATCACACAGGACAGAAACGCTTGGAGGAGGGGAGTGAGCAGACGGCAACTAGCTGTATAAGATAAAATACTTATTTTATTTTTTCTGGCTCAATATATATATATATATATTATCTCAATATGAACGAAACCGTATATTTTAGTTCAACCAACTCACGAACAGGGCTGACTACTAAAATTCGTGTATATGGTATATGCATCTAGTCTCTTTCATGGTGAAAGCATTAGATGTCCGGAAGTTTGGCATCATAGTCTGAGTTCGATTATTTTATTGTACGGTGTAAAGACGTCCGTAATATATTTTCTTTTTTTAATTAAACAATTCGAGGTAGAAAGATGAATATCTGATCCGAGGCATTATTTTGGTGTTCCACAAACTCAGTTATTCATTCGGGGACAACCGGTTCATTGAATTTTTATATCTTGTCACCAGATGATAATATTTGAATTATGTTGGATCAAAATATTTTCGTTCCTTGACTTACAAGGATTTCTTCTCAATTATATCATCGAAGAAGCAATTCTTGAACAAAACGAATTGGAACTAAATGCAATTTGATCGAATTCTTTATTGAAATATTAATCCATTAAAATTCTTATTTTTCTGGAGTAAAAGGCTGTGTATTCATCTTGATTTCATTTCTTTTTATTTCGAGAGTTTAGAAAGGTTTTGTGGTAATTTTGGCGCTTGTTGATAGTGGAACAGTTAGCCTATAGAAGAAGAGTGAATATTATCACCCAGTTGCACATGTTATCACTTTTGAAAAAACCCCGCTAGAATTTTCAGATTGACAGAAGAATTGACTGCCCAAATACCGTGGTTAAGATTGTGCAATAAACCCTCAGTATTTTGGGGGATACGAGCACCTCGAATTCGTATTTCCCAATAACGCTGAAATAAAGATTATTTCAGAATTTCTGATAAAGAAGTGACTTACCAAAATTCTGGAACACTTGAAACTATGTTCATTCAATATATTCAACAAAGTATATTAATAAGTGTTTGTGCATTTATAGAGGATATTGATAATCTAAATATTCCGAAATTTCATCTTATTAGCAATGAGACTTAGGAGTTTTTGAGGTCAGATAGGATCACACAACCACAATTTGCAACTTGAAAGCAGCTGTTATTTCGTATATATAACTGGCAATGCTAAATACTACTAAAATTTGAGTTCTTCAGAAAAAAATTGTTTCAATTTTCCAAATTAATGATAATTCTATGGAAATTATGATATAAATTGAAATGCTAATTAGATCTTAATTATATTTATTTTTTTGTTTGGAATAAAAATGATTAATTCGAGATGTGGCAACATTTTACTTGGGTACATAAAAGCATCTTGAATATTTGTACAAATTCGTGTTGGGATCGTATCACTGAGATAACAAGCATTCATAAGATCTGTAGTTCAATATTATTAGAAATATGCTTTGATGTATCATGTTTCCATTAGGAGCATCATTAGTTCAAATGGATCAAATAAATGATCGCAGTTATTGACAATGAGTGGAATTATTTGTTCATTCATAAGTAACAAGCTTTCAAATTCTGTAATAATTTTTTCTTCGAACAATTTTCAATATCCTAGAGTAATCAAAACTACATCATTGCACCACTACAATCGTTGCCTAATCTCCAAAAACCCTTCGATTAACTCACAAATGAAAAAATTTAGAAAGCACTGGCTTGAGGTCAGATTGCTTTAGCGCTCTTGTTGAGCTACTTGCGAGTAAATATTCAAAACATAACAAATATATAAGCTCCTGATCAGGTGAACAATAGTCCTTTCCCGTGCTATGGAACAATGTGATGCAAATATGAATGCCTAATGAATAAACACACCTATATCTCAATCTAAAAATAACTACTCATAATTTAGTTCTGTTCGATGCTTCTCCTAGAAACTTACGTCCTTGCTTTTCTGAATTTTGACAACGCCATCGACATCGAATTCGCTCTCTATGATTTCCCGTTATGAAACATTTTTTGATTAATATTATGTCTGTGCTTTTCTGAATTTTGACAACGTCATTGACATCGAATTCTCCTCTATGATTTCCCATTATGAAAAATTTTGATTGATATTACGCTAACTGACACTGATGAATGAGCCCGGCATTTGTAAAACGAATATCAATCTGTGATGACAATCTTTCTATGACAATCACGGGACTTCATGACATTTCTATTTTTCGCTTGAGTAAATGAAAAAATGATCATATCTTCAGAAGGAAGAGAACTACGACAATGAAATGGATGAGGATGAGTACGATATAAATCACCTCAATATATACACGAATTTTTATTTGAATCCGAAAATGTCTTAGGAGATATTGAGTATTGAAAAATTAGATTTTCTAGTGTAACGATTTCGGCGAAATTTTGCGAGCCGTTTTGTTTCAGCCTCCTCAACAATATTCCAAGTATCAACTTGATTGGATGAATATTCTAGTAATTATTGAGGAATTAAATTTCAGATGCTCATAACTACTGAACCATCCTACGGATTTGGCCCAATAACGAACTAGACCGAGATATTTGGACAATTAACCTATTCTGAAAATATGAAAACTCTAGCTCATCTCATTTGAATGCTAGAGAGTATACGGCCGGCCGGTTGGACAGACTCATCTTTCGCCTCGGATTATTCATCAGGAAGTCAAACCCAAACGATTGAGACCATTTTCGGCTCGATATTCCAAAATTACAGACATTTGGTCAAAATGATAGGCACTTTGTTCGGGTGAACAAGAGCGCCAAAAACCGTGCATAATGCTATGCTACTGCAATATATTTTGTACCGATTTTCGACGTCCATGCCATTAGCCCAGATTTTCATGCCACGATTATTAGACGTCCGTATATGCTTAATTGTATGATGTTACGAATGACGATTTCTATTAATTTAAGTCGGTCTAGTATGAAAAAATTTAGAAAGCACTGACGTGAGGTCAGATTGCTTTGGCGCTCTTGTTGAGCTATCTGCGAGTAAATATTCAAACCATAACAAATCTATAAGCAGTCTGATCAGGTGAACAATAGTCTTTTTCCGTACGATGGGACAATGTGATGCAAATATGAACGCCTAATAAACCTACCTAATGAACAAACCTATATCTCAATTCAAAGATAACTAGTTATAATTTTCCCCAATTTTGTTCGATGCTCCTCGTAAAAACTTACGTCAATGCTTTTCTGAATTTTGACAACGTCATGTACATCGAATTTTCTCTCAGTGAAAAATTTTTTGATTAATATTACGCCAACTGACAGTGATAGAGGACTCCGGAATACGTCAAACGAATATCGATCTGAGACGAGGATCATTCGATGACAGCCCTGGGGTATTCATGACATTTCTCATTTTCTCTTGAGTAAATGAAAAAATGATCATATCTTCAGAAGGGAAAAAGCTACGACAATGAAATTTGAGGATGAGTAAAATATCGATCAATCAATATATACACAGATTCTTATTGAAATCTGAATGAAATCTTAGGAGATATTGAGTATTGAAATTTTTTTTTTTTTTTAATTTTTTAAATTTTCTAGCGTAACGATTTCTGCGAAATTTTGCGAGCCGTTTCGTTTCAGCCTCCTTCAATAACATTCCAAGTATCAACTTGATCGGATGGATATTCTAGTAGTTATTGAGGAAACAAAATTTCAGATGCTCATAACTACTGAACCATCCGACGGATTTGGCCCAATAACGAACTTGACCGAGATATTTGGACAATTAACTTATTCTGAAAATATGAAAACTCTAGCTCATCTCGTTTGGATGCTAGAGAGTATACGGACGGCCGGCCGGCCGGACAGACTCAACTTTTGCCACGGATTCTTCATCAGGGAGTCGAACCCAATCGATTGAGACCATTTTCGGCTCGATATTACAAAATTACAGACATTCGGGCAAAATGATAGGCACTCTGTTCGGATGAACAAGAGCGCCAAAAACCGAAATTTGAGCGGAAAAGGGCTGAAATCCAGAATAGGTCTCATTTGTTCTCAGTGATGTTTTGAAAGTGTGAACATAAAGAGATATCAAACGAGGTCCCAGAAAATTTTATTTAGTTCAATCGGTATCACAGGCGCCAAATGAAGTTGAACTTACTTAAATATAATCTGTTTCCGATGATTTTAAAGGCATGAAATGTTTGCATTATTTGAGTGTCAAAAGATACACCCAGGATGATTCATCAGTGGACGTCGAAAATGCGATAAGCCTACGAGTATATAATATTTAAATTGCCCATGGAAGAAATCACATATTTTTTCATAGCCGATAACCCACCGCGTGACTAGTCGATTATTCAGTTGTTCTGATGTCTAATATGCATGTGGTATAAAAATCACTATGGAATGGGAATTAATTTTATTCAGTAGTTGAAATTGAAAGAAGTTTTTTCATTATTGATTTCGAAGGAGGATTAACTAATTAAATTACATAGTGTTCACGGCTTGAATATTGAAAACGTTATAAAGCACTGACGTGAGATCAGCTTTGGCGCTCTTGTTGGGCTACTTATGAGTAAATAACAAACCATAATAAATCTATAAACACTCTTTTCAAGTGAACAAGAGTCTTTTTCCGTACTATGGGACAATATGATACAAATATAAACGCCTAATGAATGAACAAGCCTTCATCTCAAATTAAAAATAACGACTCATTATTTTCCCCAAGTTTTGTTCTAAGCTATAATTCCTTCCCATAACAACTCACGTCAGTGCTTTTCTAAATTTTGACAACGTATATTATTTTACCCATCAAGAAAGCATTCTATCTCTATGATTTAACCGTAATGATGAATTTCGTTAATTTTACGCCAACTGACACTGATTAATGAGCCCGGCATTTGTCAATCCAATATCGTTCTGTGACGGCCATCGCTCAGTGAAAATCATCGAGAATTTATGTCATTTCTCTTTTTATCTTGTGTGAATGAAAAGAATGATCATATCTTCAGCCAGAAAAAATCTACGACAATGAAATTTGAGGATAAGTAAGATATCGATCACCTCAATATATTCACGAATTTTCATTGAAATCCGAAAAATGTTTCATGAGCTATTGAGTATTAAAATTTCACCACGGATTCTTCATCGGGAAGTCGAACCCAATCGATTGAGCCAACGATAGGCACTCTGTTCAGGTGAACAAGAAGGCCAAAAAAACGTTTCAGATATTGTAGATGATCAATATTGTTTGAAAAATGTCACGAAATATTTGAGTGGAAATGGGGAGTAAACCTGGAAAAACTTATTTCATCACGGAATGGCTTCAGAACACCTGCAGGAATTAAACGCGAAATCCTCGTTGTAAAACTCGGCAACACTGTAGGAAGTCTGAAAACGTGAGTTGAAAGTTTTATATACTTTTGGTCGTCAAATAGAACGTACGTGAACGGCGTGAAATAGCATTGTAATGAATGAAAATAAAACATGTGAATAAATGATACTGAGTGCAGTGAAGGAATTCTCAAAGATCAGGTTAACTATATACAAGATCAGAATTACGAGAATCCTGTTCGAACTGATGGAGCCCAAATGCCTGGATTTGTATCGGACGGCAAATAGGCACTAGGATGTATATATATATATATATATATATATATATCAGTATTTTAAACAAGATCACTATTTTCAACAAGATCTTTATATTCAATGGGATCACTCTTTTCAACGAGATCACTATTTTCAACAGGTTCACTTTTTTCATTAAAAAACTATCCTCAACCAGATCACTTTTTTCAACGGGATAACTATTTTCAACGGTATAACTATTTTCAACGAGATCACTATTTTCAACGTGATCACTATTTTCAACGGGATCACAATTTTCAACGGGATCACTATTTTCAACGGGCTCACTATTTTCAACAAGATCACTTTTTTCGACAAAATCACTATTTTCAACGGGATCACTATTTTCAACGTGATCACTATTCTCAACAAGATCACTATTTTCAACAAGATCACTTTCTTCAACAAGATTACCATTTTCATCAGGATCACTATTTTCAACAAGATCACTATATCCAACAACATCACTATTCCCAACGAAATCACTATCTCGAACAAGATCACTATTTCAAACACGATCTCTATTTTCAACAAGATCTTTATATTCAACGGAATCACACTTTTCAACGAGATCACTAGTTTCAACGAGATCACTATTTTCAACAAAATCACTATTTTCAACGAGATCACTATTTTAAACAAGATCACTATTTTCAACGATATTTATTTTTTCAACGAGATCACCATTTTCAACAAGATTACCATTTTAAACGGGATCACTATTTTCAACGAGATCACTATTTTCAACCAGATCACTGATTTCAAACAGATCACTTTTTTCAACGGGATTACTATTTTCAACGAGATCACTATTTTCAACGAGATCAATACTTTCAACAAGATCTGTTTTTTCAACGAGATCACAGTTCTCAACAAGATCACTATTTTCAACAAGATCACTTTTTTCGACGAGAACACTATTTTCTACGAGATCACTATTTTCAACGAGATCATTTTTTTCAACAGGGTAACTATTTTCAACGAGATCACTATTTACAACAAGATCACTATTTATAACGAGATCACTTTTTTCAACGAGATCACCATTTCAACAAGATCACTATTTTCAACGGAATCACTTCTTTCAACGAGATCACTATTTTCAACTAGATCACTATATTCAAGGAGATCACTTTTTCAACAACATCACTATTTTCGACGAGACCACTATTTTCAACGGGATCACTATTTTCAACGAGATCACTATTTTCAACAAGATCACTATTTTCAACGATATCACTATATTCAATGAGATCACTTTTTCAACATGATCACTATTTTCAAACAGATCATTTTTTTCAACGGGATAACTATATTCAACGAGATCACAATTTTCAACAAGATCACTATTTTCGACTAGATCACGATTTTCAACGTGATCACTTTTTTCAACGAGATCTTTATTTTCAAGGAGATCACTTTCTTCGACGAGATCACCAATTTCAACGAGATCACTATTTTCAACGAAATCACTATCTTCATCAAGATCTCAATTTTCAACAAGATCACATTTTTTCAACGAAATCACTATTTTCAACGAGATCACTCTTTTCAACAGGATCACAATTTTCAACGAGATCACTATTTTCAACTAGATCACTAATTTCAAGAAGATCACTTTTTCAACAAGATCAATATTTTCGACGAGACCACTATTTTCAACGAGATCACTATTTTCAACGAGATCACTATTTTCAACGAGATCACTATTCTCAACGAGATCACTATTTTCAAGGAGATCACTATTTTCAACGATATCACTTTTTTCAAGAGATCACTATTTTAAACAAGATCACTATTTTCAACAAGATCACTATTCTCAACGAGATCACTATTTTCAAGGAGATCACTATTTTCAACGATATCACTTTTTTCAAGAGATCACTATTTTCAAACAAGATCACTATTTTCAACAAGATCACTATTTTCAACAAGATCACTATTTTCAACGAGATCACTATTTTCAACGTGATCACTTCTTTCAACAAGATCACTATTTTCAAGGAGATCACTTTCTTCGACGAGATCACCATTTTCAACGAGATCACTATTTTCAACGAAAGCACTATTTTCATCAAGATCACAATTTTCAACAAGATCACATTTTTTAACAAAATCACAATTTTTAACGGTATCACTATTTTCAACAGGATCACTTTTTTTATCAAGATCACTTTTTTCAACGAGATCACTATTTTCAACAAGATCACTATTTTCAACAAGATCACTATTTTCGAATGAATCACGTTGCTCAACCAGATCCCTATTTTCAACGGGATCACTATTTTCAACAAGATCACTATTTTCAACAAGATCACAATTTTCAACGGGATCACTCTTTTCAACGAGATCACTATTTTCAACAAGATCACCATTTTCAACGATATCACTATATTCAATGAGATCATTTTTTCAACATGATCACTATTTTCAAACAGATCATTTTTTTCAACATGGTAACTATTTTCAACGAGATCACTTTTTTCAACAAGATCACTATTTATAACGAGATCACTTTTTCAACGAGATCAGCATTTCAACAAGATCACTATTTTCAACTAAATCACTTCTTTCAACGAGATCACTATTTTCAACTTCATCACTATTTTCAAGGAGATCACTTTTTTCCAACAACATCACTATTTTCGACGAGACCACTATTTTCAACGGGATCACTATTTTCAACGAGATCACTATTTTCAACAAGATCACTATTTTCAACGATATCACTATATTCAATGAGATCACTTTTTTCAACATGATCACTATTTTCAAACAGATCATTTTTTTCAACGGGATAACTATATTCAACGAGATCACAATTTTCAACAAGATCACTATTTTCGACTAGATCACGATTTTCAACGTGATCACTTTTTTCAACGAGATCTTTATTTTCAAGGAGATCACTTTCTTCGACGAGATCACCAATTTCAACGAGATCACTATTTTCAACGAAATCACTATCTTCATCAAGATCACAATTTTCAACAAGATCACATTTTTTCAACGAAATCACTATTTTC
>JARTUT010001471.1:0-43141 GCA_030674115.1 Micraspis discolor | reverse complement strand
TTTAGATGGAAAAGAGCTACGACAATGAAATTTGAGGATAAGTAAGATATCGATCACCTCAATATATTCACGAATTTTTATTGAAATCCGAAAAATATCTTATGAGATAGTCAGGATTAAAAAAATTTTTTTTGGTAATTTTTTAAAAATTTTCTAGCTTGACGATTTCTGCGAAATTTTGCGAGCTGTTTTGTTGCAGCCTCATTCAACAATATTTCAAGTATCAATTTGATCGGATGGATATTCTAGTAGTTATTGAGGAAACAAAATTTCAGATGCTCATAACTACTGAACCGACGGATTTGGCCCAATAACGAACTTGACCGAGATATTTGGACAATTAACCTATTCTGAAAATATGAAAACTCTAGCTGATTCCTTTTGGATGCTAGAGAGGATACGGCCGGCCGGCCGGACAGAATCAACTTTCGCCACGAATTCTTCATCAGGGAGTCGAACCCTATCGATTGAGACCATTTTCGGCTCGATATTCCAAAATTACAGACATTCGGGCAAAATGATAGGCACTCTGTTCGGGTGAACAAGAGCGCCAAAAAAAGGAAAAAACTTACAAAACCATCATGATACATAAATCTACCACACAAAGCATGTTTTCAATGTTTTTTTAATTTTAACAAAACTATCAGAGAACAAGTCAACATCGATTCCAAAAGGGCAGTTATTCACAGTAGTCATTGCTCTATAAAGTGGTGAATTCATGCCGCTATTAGTGCTTCTAAATGAAAGGAAAAACAGTTCTTTAGACCGCAAGTGTCTTTGAGGAGCTTAAAAAATAATTCTTTCAAGGATATTAGAGCTCAATTTGTTTGTAACAAGTTGTGTAAAAGTATACCACTGATCTTTCTGTTAGTCTCAAGACTGTTGAAATTGAAATGCTTGAGCCTCAACTTATAATTATCTGGATCCCTAGGCCTTGAAATGAAATAACATCTGAAACTCAATAATTTCAGAAACTGTTTCTGAACCGATTCGATTCTATCTATATAAGTTATATGAAATGGATTCCAAACAACTGATGCAAAATTCAACCTACTGTTGACAAATGAAAAATACAATGCCTTCAGCGCCAACTGATCTTTGAAGGGCTTACACTGTCTCATTATAGACCCAAGCATACGATTTCCAGAAGCGATAATAGAATTTATGTGCTTATCGAAGTTAAGCCTTGTATCAAAAATTAAGAAAGTACTGACGTGAGGTCAGATTGCTTTGGCACTCTTGTTGAGCTACTTGCGAGTAAATATTCAAACCAAATCTATAAGCGCTCTGATCAGGTGAACAATTCTCATACTATGGGACAATGTGATACAAATATGAACGCCTAATGAATGAACAAACCTATATCTCAAATTAAAAATAACTACTCATAATTTCCCCAAGTTTTGTTCGAAGCTGAATTCCCTTCTAAAAACTTACGTCAGTGCTTTTCTAAATTTTGACAACGTATTTTGTTTCAGCCATCGAGATTGAATTCTATCTCTATGATTTCCAGTTATGAAAAATTTTGATTAATATTACGCCAACTGACACTGATTAATAAGCCCGGCATTTGTCAATCGAATATCGATCTGTGATGGCCATAGTTCAGAGAAAATTACCGAGACTTCATGTCATTTCTCTTTTCTCTTGAGTAAATAAAAAAAAATGATCATATCTTTAGATGGAACAGAGCTACGACAATGAAATTTGGGGATAAGTAAGATATCGATCACCTCAATATATTCACGAATTTTTATTGAAATCCGAATAATGTCTTATGAGATATGGAGTATTAAAAAATTTTTTTTTGGGAATTTTTAAAAAATTTTCTAACGAGACGATTTCTTCGAAATTTTGCGAGCCGTTTTGTTCTAGCCTCCCTCAACAATATTTCAAGTATCAACTCGATCGGTTGGTTATTCTAGTAGTTATTGAGGAAAGAAAATTTCAGATGCTTATAACTACTGAACCATCCGACGGATTTGGCCTATAACGAACTTGACCGAGATATTTGGACAGTTAACCTATTCTGAAAATATGAGAACTCCAGCTCATCTCTTTTGGATGCTAGAGAGGATACGGCCGGCCGGACAGACTCAACTTTCGCCACGAATTCTTCATCAGGGAGTCGAACCCAATCGATTGAGACCATTTTCGGCCCGATATTCCAAAATACAGACATTCGGGCAAAATGATAGGCATTTTGTTCGGGTGAACAAGAGCGCCAAAAAGAACACTGAGTTCCCTCACACTGTCCACTCTTGATAATTGGACATTATTCAATACGTAAGAATACTGTAGCGGATTCTGGACTCGCGAAAACGTCATGACTGAGCACTCTGGACCATTGATGTACAGGCCATTATCTCCACAATAAGAAGCAGAAACCTCCAACTTCTTCTGCATTTTCGGACAATCTTCTATAGAATCCATAACTCTGAAAATTTTCATGTCGTCAGCAAATAACAAAAATTTACACTTTCTGAAACATTTATTCACATCATTTATGTAGACTAAAAATAACAATGGGCCAAAATGTGAACCCTGAGGTACACCCGATTATTCAATTTTGTTTATATCCCAAACGTCTTCATTCTATGGAAAAACCATTATTTCTCATCATAAAAGAGGACCTAAAGGACCAGTAATATTGATTAATATGAACTATGATCAATGAAATTAGAAAATTGAAGAAAAGCACTTACGTGAGATTAGGGGCATTGGCACACAAACTTTTCCCGAACTCTGGAAGAGTGTGTTACGAAATCAACCTCCCCAAGAACTGTGACATAGTTTACAAACCTACACTTAAATTTCAAAGAACCACTCAAATATATCCTAAAATTAAGGAGTTTTGAAAGAAATTTTGCCAGGGGATTTTGACAAAAATTGACAGTTTAATTTTTTTATAGTTATTCATTCAACAAGTGAGTTAAATGAATGTTTATTCATGAGAAGAAAGTTTAACCCACTCGCCCTACGGGCTCGTGAGTTAATTTCTTCGAGTGAATAAACATTTTTAACTCACGTGTCGTATACAAAATTTTATGCCATTTTGATGAAATTTCAAATAATGAATACATTTTAGAGGAAATATTAGGTATAATTCAAATTCATAACGAGATTTCCCTTCGATCGATAGTTGCTAGGGCACTATGTATTCAATTGTTTGCAAGTGTCAATTAAAATTATAGAACCGTCAAAGAATTTTATTTCGAAAAAATTTTGAGCGGTGACGACGAGGTTGTAGTTCCTGAGTGCATTATACAAGGAGTAAATAAGGCAGCAGAAGCAGTAATTCCATTAAAATAAAAAATATTGTACGAAAAGCAATATACGGCATTTTGTGCCTGGAGAAATAATAAAATAGCCAAAGGTTCATCGAAAAAATAATTTTTGCGTATATTTCCGAACAATCCAAGAAAGTTAAGTCGTCGTCTTTATGGTCCTACTACTCGCAACTTAAGAAAATGTTGGCTCTGAAAGAAAAAATAGACATCGGCAGATTTCACCAAGTCACCGCCTTTTTGAAGCAACATTCCAGGGGATACCTAGCAAAGAAGTCGAAGGTATTCACAAGAGGGAAGTTTGAATACTTTTTAGATGCCGCTCCTGATGAGCAATATTTATTGATAAAGGTAGTTTTTATTATGGGTGTTGCTGGAGGGTGTAGAATCGGCGAGCTGTTGACTATGACCGTAGATGACGTCGAAGATCTGGGCAGCGTATTCGTTATTCAGATTCCAGATACGAAAACTTTTAAGAAAAGAGTGTTCACTGTGGTCAATGGTGCTAATAAGGTTGCTGCACTCGATATATTCCACAAGTATAGGAACTTGAGGAAAGCAAAGTTGATTACAAGCGACTATTTATAAATTATAAAAATGAAAAATGTACCGTCAAGTCAGTAGGTGTGAATAAATTTTCGAAAATGCCCGTTACTATTGCAAAGTATTTAGGACTTTCTGATGCTGAACAATACAGGGTCTTTCACGAGGAACCTCACCCATATTTATACGGCAAACTACTGACCGTATTTTCATGAAATTCAGCACTTATAAGTATTTCACGATGCTGATGAAATCTGAAATATTTTCAAGGCATGAGCACCTCCGGTTTTTCCGGAAATGACGTCAACTTCCGTTTTTCAAATTAGAACACTATTTTTTTATTGCAGAAATAGATTCCTTAGAAAATTTCGAGTTATTGATGTAATATTTTTCAGTTTTGGTTGGAAAATGCTCTCTGAGCAGGAAAATTCGAAAAAAAAATCGAAAATAGAGCTCCGCTGAAACAAGAATAACTTCGAGGTTTTTGGGTGGAAAATTTTCATTTTTGGAATTTTTCAAGATGTAAGATTGATGTATCCACTTTAAAAATCGAAATCGCGATTCATGATACAGGGGTTGAAAAATCGCTTTCAAAGTTAGGAATGACAAAATCGAGAAAAATCAATTTTTTCATATTAGAACCCCATTTTTTATGGCAGATATTGAATCTACGTTAAAAAATAATGTGAGTGTATGCATCACACCCTTGCCCTAAAGTGGATATTTTCTGAGTTATTCACAAAAAACTGTTTTTCGTCTTGAATTTTCAGCTATTTCTTTTCCCTTCACGTCAAAAAGATGAAATTTTCAGGAACTGTTGTTTGAATCATGCTGTAGATTTTTCACCCCTTCTCGAAACCGACTTCAAGTTACTATTAGGAGAACCATGGAAAACTCTCGCAGTTATAACTAGAGCAGATGCTCAAAGTTTGACCGTTAATTTCTAGACATTTATTTATACGTCTCAGGAATGCTTCGGTGTTTAAAAACCAAATTGAGTTTCAAAATTATGAATCTAAAAATCTAAACAAACCTGAACGCATTTCTGACTCGTTCTATGCAGTCCTCTTTATCAGTCAGGTGAGTTGAGTAGACAATATTTTTATTCGAATCCAAATTCGCCATCTATTTAGGAACAACCTGTAACTTTTTTCTCTTACATATAAGGGTAGTAGAATCTAAAACACGGTTTCAGTAACAGTTCCTGAAAATTTCATCTTTTTGGCGTGAAGGGAAAAGAAATAGCTGAAAATTCAAGACGAAAAACAGTTTTTTGTGAATAACTCAGAAAATATCCACTTTAGGGTAAGGGTGTGATGCTTACACTCACATTATTTTTTAACGTTGATTCAATATCTGCCATAAAAAAATGGGGTTTTATGTTGAAAAAATTGATTTTTCACGATTTTTTCATCCCTAACTTTGAAAGCGATTTTTTCACCCCCTGTATCATGAATCGCGATTTCGATTTTTACAGTGGATACATCAATCTTACATCTTGAAAAATTTCAAAAACGAAAATTTTCCATCCAAAAACCTCGAAGTTATTCTTGTTTCAGCGGAGCTCTATTTTCGATTTTTTTTTTGAATTTTCCCGCTCAGAGAGCATTTTCCAACCAAAACTGAAAAATATTACATCAATAACTTGAAATTTTCTAAGGAATCTATTTCTGCAATAAAAAAATAGTGTTCTAATTTGAAAAACGGAAGTTGACGTCGTCTCCGGAAAAACCGGAGGTGCTCATGCCTTGAATATATATTAGATTTCATCAGCATCGTGAAATACTTATAAGTGATGAATTTCATGAAAATACGTTCAGTAGTTTCCCGTATAAATATGGGAGAGGTTCCTCGTGAAAGACCCTGTATACAGGGCACGGTTTCAGGCGTTCTTCTGCAACCCTACTCGCAAATTCTTCAAATTGAAGATTCACTACAAAAAAAAATAAATACTTGGTACTTGGTACACAATTACTTGGTGGGGTCACAAAAACCGGAGTTCTTGATGCAGAAATGGATATTCCAGCAGGACCTGTGAAGTCCTCAAACACATGTTCTATAACGACTGAGCGTGTTTCCTTTGGAGAAGGTTCAGGTTTCCAGTTCCATTTTCAAAATCTTAATAATTGTAATTTTTATTAATTTTAATGATATAAATGATTGTTTATGTAGAATTTTAAATGAATTTCAAGAAACATTTTTAAAAAAGAGTTTCACGTGCGTTGTGTGTGGAAAGAATAATTTCCAAAAGCGAGTGGTGAACACTTTATTTCACTAGTGAATTAAAAAAATTTTGATTCACTCAGTGGATAAACGTCAACTTACCATTATTACCATGGGTTGAATATTGTCGTCTTTAAACGTCAAAATGGGATAAAGGTTATTTAAACGATCTCAGAGTTTTGAATCGATCGGATGGATATTCCGGAGTTATTGAGGAAACCAAATTGCAGATACTATAAATCCAAAAATTCATAAACTCCTTAATTTATGTGAAACAGAGCAGCAGATTTCACTTACTGAAAAAGCTAGCTCTCATTACACAATGTTGTTTGGCACATTGGAAGAGAAACATAAATTCGATAGTTTCGCCATGGGATTTTTTTTTCAAGGAGTAGCGAATAACCGTCAGAACATGAATTTTTTTCCATTCAAACCTGGAAAAATATTTTAGAGAGAACAAATACAACCGCTGACAACACAGCATCGGACCATTGTTTTCCCTCACAGAGTCACATATACTAATTAATTAACTGAATACAAATGGCGCCTAACGAAGTTTGCGCGGCGCAAGCAACAGTCGCATCATTTTTTCATTACTTTCAATTCAGGTTGCCAAAACATGGTTTGAAAATGAATTCTACTTTTATTTATTTTCAGTTCGAAAATATATTACGAATATGATATCAAGGGAGCAATTGTGAGAGCTGCTAAGTTATGCTTTTTGAAGTGCAACAAGACTCCCAACGGAGATAACGCGGCGTTAAACTTCATTAACTTCATTAAACATCATTTTAAGCCTATTTTAACTCTTCTTCTTGATCAGCAGTCTCCATAACACTTTCAGGAAAAACAAACAAATTGTAAAATGAATTATCGAAAAAATATAAGCCTTTGAAGTCATTGCATCATTATTCCGACAACGTGACCATCATGCCCTGGAAGATTAATGAATGGTCGCTTTTGTAATACGGCGACCATCTTAAATGGGACCTGAGGTTGCTATTAGCAAAATTTTTTCAGTAACATTGTTATTCGTAGCGTAAAAAACTTATATTAACTTAAATTAATTAGAAGTAAATATTAATCAGGCTACCGAATAGATGGACTGCTATTGTATGCCGTCTCTAAGTTAGGGGTACTTATCAGTTATTTTTGAACGCTGGTTTTAGTAGAACAGTACGCTACTGTTTTACACAAATGTCTGTAAATTTCGAATATCGAGCCAAAAAGGTCTCAAACGGTTTTGTTTGTCTTCTTGATGATGAATGCTGGGTAAAAAAAAGAGTATGTCCGTCCGGCCGTATTCCTTCTATCTTTCAAAAGAGATGAGCTGATGTTTTCATATTTTCAGAATAGGTTAACTGTGAAAACATCTTGGTCAAGTTCGTTATTAGATCAGATCCGTCCAATGGTTCGGGAGTTATGATCACCTGATATTTGATTTCCTGTATAACTCCTAGAATATTCTTCAGATCAAGTTGTAACTTGAAAGATGTTTGAGATAGATTGAAAAAAATAAGCTCAACACAAGAAAATATTTAAAAATATGCAAATGAAAAGTTTTGATACTTAATACCTCATAATTTCACATATTCTCAATTTTCATTGCCGTAGCTTTCTCTCGTCAGAAGTTAAAAATATGTTTTCATTTGCTCGAGGACAAGCAATCACAGAAATTGAAAATAAAGTTTATTAATTCCCGTGTACGTGTACGTTCCGTGTCGATTCCTGTCTCATTGAAAATTGGGGGCGAAAATGTCTAATCTTCAGAGATTTTCTTTGTCCGGAAATACTTATTTTATGTAAAATTAGAAAAGAGAAATATCGAAAAGTCCGTCAAAAAGTTCAATACTCAATATTTTCACACATAGGCCTTGTTAATGTCGAAGAACACACAAAGACATGGCATCCCGGTCGCGATTGCTTCATGTATTGCTGACTCCACACATATTAGGTTGTCCAGTGTAGATCGCCCAGATCGAAATCCGGATTGTTCATTAATTAAGCCTAAAGTTCTAAAGAATATATATATATATATTAATTAATATGTTATTCTTGTCTAGAAACCATACACGAGTCTCGCATTAAAAATTTTCTCCATTATCTTACACATGAAACAAGTGAGAGATATGGACCGATAAGAGTTTGGATTCATTCTTGATTTGTCTGGTTTCAGGATCGGAATCACATATGGGTGGAGCCAGTTTTTAGGGATGAAGTAGTCTTCAAACTATAGAATTTTTCTTTGAAACCTGCAGGCGCTTCATTTGAAATAACCAGCTGTCAGAGTAGCTAGCATCTCCCGATGTTCAACAAGTTTTCCTTTATCTCAAGCTGGAACCATGAACGCTTCATGAATGAACGTTATTGTTCAAAACATACAAAAATAAAGTGGAAATTATGAAGACTTCGTAATACCATTATGAATAGTCTTCAATTATGTTCTTAGTCAGCATCATTGAAACTGGTAACTAAATTTGATTCATTGGGACGAGTATAAAGATAAAAAAAACTGCCAATTATGAAAACTTTCATCTTTACCTTCAGCTATGTCTCACTATGTCTCATCTGTAGGGTTGCCTCAGTTCTCCATTATTCTCCATAATCCCGAATTTCGTGCAGCATCACCACATACTGATTTTCGGCCCATGAATAATTTCCGGAATTACTATATCATTTATTACACGAAAATGTCATGGAGTTAACTAAATGTCGGCTGCGAGACCGCTAAAGTTTATCAAAAGCAAATATACCCGATTATTATGGACCCTTGTCCTTCAAGTATAACGAGGAGCGTATCAAATGGGGAACAAAACCTTCCCATTTAGTAAAAGTGATAGAACAATGGAACAAAAGCTTCATCCGTAAGATATCGACGTTCATGACGTTGATGTTTCTAGATTCATGGTCACGATATATCATTAATATGAATATAATGGAACATTTTACTGGAAACCCTGTATTTTCGGTCTAATCCCGAAGAGATGATACATGTAAGCGAGTTGACAAGGGACCGAACTCTCAAGCATTTTTCAGAGATATAATGGAAATAGCAACCAACTACCAGAAAATTAAATGATGAATTAAATTACATTGAAATTATCGTTTTTAAAGATAACCAAATTAGTGAATATGGAAAATCAAACTACTCGAACTCTATTAATAGTACCCAAAACTTTATGAAATTTTGACAATAATCTTTTGAGATTTGGCACTTTCAAAATATCTTGTGGATATTTTGTCAATAGCTCCATCTGGTAGTTGAGTCTAGATCTTATTGGCATATGTAGTAATACCAGGATTAATGGAACATCAGCAAGAAAATCATAGGTACATGTAGGTTCAATACTAATCAACAACCTATTATTCAACTAGTAAGTAGATGCTCTAATGTAAAAAATCTTTCATTCACGGAGATGACACCAGAATTGCAAGCTTTGTTCCGAAGCCATTTCAATACACTCATGACCAAACTAGACTAATGTTATTTATGTATCTGATCAATGAAGAAATTACATAGTATACGTCAGATGTGAACAAAGGCAAAATCGAAGATAAAATCTCGATGTTTATATTTCGCTTAATTCTATAGAAGGATTTTTTATTAATCTCAGCAATAAATAAGGTTATATTTTTTCGATTTTCGTTCTCCTACAGATGTTCGACTATGTCTCAAGGTTATACTGAACTGTCAGATGAGAGAAAGGATCTGTTATGAATATCTTGCCCTTAAATTCTTTCCTTTGATATGTCAAATAGGCCCCAAGCGCTATGGCGCTTGGGGTGTTCTTGGGTGTTCTTTGTTAATCCGAGTTTGATGTCTTCGCTGCCTTGTTCTTCTGTGTAGAATCGTGAACACCTTCCGAAGCCGCAACAAAAATGCTTGGGGCATTCGAAATGTGACCGAATCGAAGAGTATAGTGGATGGAATATTTAAGCAACTGAGAAGTCTTCAGATGATTGGTGAAAACTGAACATTCCTAACCTCCAATATCTGGGAACATATAAACGAATGTTGTAAGTGTAGATTTAAGACCTTCGTTGGTAGATGGTAGATATTACAGTATGTTGACAGGAGAAAAGGTCAGGATTGTGATTAAAAAATTTAGAAAGCACTGACGTGAGGTCAGATTATTTTGACGCTCTTGTTGGGCTACTTGCGAGTAAATATTTAAACCATAACAAATCTATAAGCACTCTGATCAGGTGAACAATAGTCTTTTCTCTTACTATGGGACAATGTGATGCAAATATGAAAGCCTAATGAATGAACAAACCCATATCTCAAATCAAAAATAACTATTCATAATTTTCCCCAAGTTTTGTTCGAAGCTGAATTCCCTTCTAAAAACTTACGTCAGTGCTTTTCTAAATTTTGACAACGTATTTTGTTTCAGCCAAGGAGATTGAATTCTATCTCTATGATTTCCAGTTATGAAAAATTTTGATTAATATTACGCCAACTGACACAGATTAATGAGCCCGGCATTTTAAATCGAATATCGATCTGTGATGGCCATCGTTCAGAGAAAATCAGCGAGACTTCATGTCATTTCTCTTTTCTCGTGAGTAAATGAAAAAAATGATCATATCTTTAGATGGAAAAAAGCTACGCCAATGAAATTTGAGGATAAGTAAGATATCGATCGCCTCAATATATTTCCGAATTTTTATTGAAATCCGAAAAATGTCTTATGAGATATGGAGTATCAAAAAAATTTTTTTTGAGAATTTTTAAAAAATTTTCTATCTTGACGATTTCTGCGAAATTTTGCGAGCCGTTTTGTTTCAGCCTCTCTCAACAATATTTCAAGTATCAACTTGATCGGATGGATATTCTAATAGTTATTGATGAAACTAATATTCAGAGGATATGGCCGGCCGGCCGGACAGACTCAACATTCGCCACGAATTCTTCATCAGGGAGTCGAACACAATCGATTGAGACCATTTTCGGCTCGATATTCCAAAATAACAGACATTCGGGCAAAATGATTCGACAGATTTTTTAACCATTTTTCTTGGGTTTTCATTTGTGGTATAATATAAGAACCCAAGAAAAATGTTTAAAAAATCTATCGAATAAAGAATTACCAAGTACAGTTACAAATCTCTCATCATTGGGATCAAAATTCAGTATACCAATTTCAAGACAGGATATTGACATTGACCGCATAATAACACCGAAAACATACTTGAGGCCATACCAATCGACAGAAAAGACAGACAGAGAGCAAAGGTTGCAAATGCAATCACAAATTATGTGCACAAAACAACTAATGAAACAACAGTTACACAAAAATGGTTCAAAGAGACGAAAAAGTTCCTGGAAGAAAACAAAGACTTGATTGTTCTAAATAGTGACAAAGGCGCAGTCACAGTAGTGATGGAAAAACAAGCATATGACGAAAAAATGAAAGAAATCCTAAACTCAAGAGACTTCGAAAAAATTCCAAAAGACCACGCTCACTCATTACAAACAAAGTGTAACAAATACATAGGACAACTTGAAAAACTGAAACACATAACAAAAGAAAAGTCCAAAGAAATGAAAATATACAACTCAGCTGCTCCAGGAATGTATGGAAATCCAAAAGTTCATAAGAGTGGATACCCCATGAGACCCATAATATCGAGGGTAAACAGCCCATTAAACGGTTTATCGAAATTTATTGCTGATATTTTAAGAAATGCTTATGATGTCGATAATGAATATTATGTCAGAGACACATTTAACTTTGCTACATCGATGAATAATTTTAAATTACCGGAGGGGTACTCGTTAATTTCTCTTGATGTTGTCAATTTATTCGGTAATCTGGACAAAAACAATATTATAAAAGTATTAGAACAAAATTGGAATAAAACAATAAAAAAACACACGAAGTTGGAGAAGGAACTATTTCTAGAGATAACACTTTTCTTGCTGGAGAATAATTACTTCATTTTTCGTGGTGACTATTATGTTCAAAAGTTTGGCTGTGCAATGGGCTCAAAACTAAGTCGAATACTGGCCCAATATGTCATGGACGACTTGGTTGAATATTGTGTACAGAAGTTGCCATTTGAACTGCCATTTCTAAAGAAGTTTGTGGATGACATTATTACATCAGTACCAGAAGGAGAAACCGAAACCATATTGAACACCTTCAACTCTTATTCACAAAATTTACAATTCACATTGGAAGTAGAAGATTTTGCCCGAAGCGTACCGTTTTTAGACACAAGAGTACATAGACACGAAGAAGGAATAAGACTACAATGGTACAGAAAAGAAACAAATTCTGATAAATTGATACACTATAATTCCAACCATAATATAAAAATGAAAATAAATATAGTAAAACAGATTAAACAAAGAATTATCAGGATTTGTCATGACTCATATCAACAAGAAGGAATATACAGATGTCAGAAATATTAAAACAAAACGGTTATCTAAATGGTTTGCTGAATAAATTACTTTATGCCACTCACACAACAAACACACAACCCCAAAAAGACGAAAGTACAACAGGAGATACCAAATATGCTTCTTATCCAAACATAAACGGACTAACACCAAAATTAAGAAATATATTTCATGGTGAAAATGTGAAAATCGCCGTGTACAACCAGAAAACAGTGGGAAATTTATACACAAAATTAAAAGACCAAATACCTAATCTACAAAAAAGCAATGTTGTGTATGAAATTGCGTGTGAAAATTGTGAAGGAAAGTACATCGGACAGACTTCTCAATGGTTAAAGAGCAGGCTAACATTACATAAATCAGATATAAGAAAACATCATGAAAGATGCGCACTAGCGACACATGCAGTAAACACCGGTCACAGTTTTAATTTCGAGGATACAAAGGTCTTGACAATAGAAAAAAATTATTATAAACGCATAATATTAGAGATGATAGAGATAAATAAACGGGAAACACAATTAACAAAAGAACCGATACTAAAAAATTAAGTATAATATATAAATATTTGTTGGAACATAGTCAAAGAAACTTGGTATTTTTCGATGGTCCTGTCGATGGTTAATAAAGTTAGGTAATTGTCAAAAAAGATCCCAAACTTTAATAAAACAAAAAAGAAACGTTGACTACAAGAGGAAATTTAAAGAAATTAATTTATGGTATTGTCTTTTTAGTTGTTTATGTTGCAATTAAGACGTGTCTCTGCGAGATTTGAGTTTTAAGTCTTGGACGAAATGTCTGCAGCTGCGCCAATTAATTTTTATGTATAACCTCATATTCAGTGAGTAAATAAAAACAAAGAAAAATTTTATGTTAGATTCAATTTATTATGTGATTATTTGTATTTCAGAAGCCCTGAAGAAGAGCTGAATAAATGCTCGAAAGCTCGGCAAAGAATTAAGAGTTTTATTTAACATCGCCTACATAAATTAGTCGTTATACTCTTACCCCAAATACTTATACTACTTATACTACTATATATATATATATATAATTAATTCTTTTAATTCAATCTTCTTTCAATAACTACTGCTCAAAGTTTCAGTTCGTCAGGAAGCAAGTTGAATGAATTCACTGCTTTCACAAAGCTACTCTTACCACTGGCTGTATTGAATGTTTCAAGCAATCGAATATTTTTGTTTCTAGTAATGTATTTCGAATTCTCAAATGCGATTTTCAATTTATCAATGGGCATTATCTTAGCGAATTTGTGAAACATGAAAGCCATGTACTTTGTTTTCTTCAGTCGATATTCGATATGTTTTCCCCATCTCATATTACTATCCCCAAATATTCGACTGATTCGACTCTCCTTATTGATTTACTATTTATACTGACGTTCAAAACAATTTGGAACACTAGTGCAGTGATTTCCAAATGATATATAAACCGTATTGTTGATGGTCAGAGATAGTTTAATGGAAGATAATCAATTATTCTTTTTTTAGATCAATCACAACTTCTTTCCAACAATCACCAGTTGACACAACAACAGTGTCGTCTTCAATAGAAATTGCATCCTGTACAGTATCAAGCATATCATTAACGTAGAAGACAAATAATAACGATCCCAAAACAGTGCCCTAGTGAACTCCGTGAACTCCTGTACCCACTCCACAATATTCACCTATAATTATCAAATTCAATCCGATGACATCTTTTTTTCTAATATGAACAAAGGAGCTGAGGAGCTTCACTTCTAATTCCATAGTTTTTCAATTTTTCTAGTAAAATTTTGTCATTGAACGTATCAAAAAGCCTTTGCCGAATCTGAAAAAGCTACAGATACAGGCGGACTGCAGTCAAATCTTTGATGAATAAGATGAGTTAAGTAATTCAAGGCTTTGTGTACCTAACTTTTCCATATATCCATACTGTCCATTTGATATTGAGCTATGACTTTTGATGAATTTGGAAATGCTGGAGTGAATTATCTTCTCAAGATTATATATATATATAATTAATATAACATACATATATTTTTAAGAATACTGTCATTCTGAAAGAACATCTGATATATTCTTGGTTCCATATTTTATTCGAACACTGTATTATGATTTGCGATATGTTAATCATACGTAATACTCTTATTCTCCAACCAACCGCTCGACTAAATGAATAATACACCCTCATATATGATATGTTTCACAATTCACTTCTGTGAATAATTTCCTGAACAAAGTATTCTCCCTTTTCCCTTGAGGCACTTGGCGGTTGAAGCCTCCAGATAAAATCTGGAACTAGACCGAAGTTTCACTAAAAATACCCTTCAAGCCTGGCTTAATCCATTCATCCCCATGTATCAACCTTCACAAACTAATTTTCCTGGGTACACTTCAGAGAAGTTCCTTCTTCATTTGATTAATCTCTTTCGGACGTCAAGGTGAATATTCTGCGACGGAAACTGACGGACTTCGATCCTTCAGGGATACGGGGTCTTTATTTTGCGAGTTTAGAATTCTCTTTGCGAGCAGGCATGGAATCTGAGATGCAGAATTTTGGTACGACAGGAAACTTGATAACGGTAAAGAGTAGAATTTCTTGGAGTTTTCGTCTTTTTGGCTCTTGTTCATCTGAACAGGATGCTTATAGATTTATCCCTTGGTTTGTATTTTTCGAATATTTGGAGGAAAGTGGTGTACCACTTGAGATTTCGACATACTTACGCTTCAGGAGATATTTTTTTTCAATTTTCGAATAATTATTCGCTAGAATTTCTCTTTATTATTCCCATACTAACTATCAGGTAGCTAGCAGCACGGCTTGGTGGATAATGGTATTCGCTTCTCGCTTATCATGCGGTTCTCTTCGGTTCAATTCCAGGACGGACCAAAATTTCAATTGTTATATTTAGTGGCTGACATTTAGGGTATACTGGAAGATCTGAAAAAATACCTCCACTTATTCTTACATCGAAAAATATTAGTTGAACTGAAAATAAATTTCACGCATTTTCTCCTATTGTACTGAAGATTCACTTCTGGCAATAACGGCTTGTACATAAAAGAGATTCATCATGTGTTGGGGGACATTTCACTACACGATATACAAGGTGTTTCAAATTCAAATGCCTATTAGAGGTCCATGGATCACTAGCCGTATTCGCAATCTAGAAATTATTATTGATATTGTGACATGTTCGTTATATTTTCGGAGCCCGGGCAATTCCGGTTATACAGTTAGTTTTTTTTTTATCAATATTATTAGATTAAATGGATTCTGTCTGTTGGTGAGCTCTATGACTTCCGGAATGATCTGGAGAACTGAAATATGAGTAATGAAAAAAAAAATGATTTCTACTAATGCCTATTGAGCCGGCATGGCAAAGCAATATGTTAGAAAGGATCCACAATTACGATGAACTATGGGAGCTAGTCTTTGTTGACGTATGGTAATCTCAGAGAATCAAGACGTCAAGTACAACTGTGGACCGGTTTCAAGGTATTTGCCTCTCATCAGCACAGTGTGGCACTGACAGTCTTGAAGGAGGCTTCCAACCTTAAGAAATATGAGTGTTGATTTAGAGATTCGAATCTCTCGGATCATTTCATTATTCACTCAAATTGTTACAGTTGCTGCGAAGAAACGAAAGAAAATTTTTTTTCGAAATACTCTCGTCAACTTGATTTTTTTTCCATTATGCAGTTTCAATATACTACTGAATTTTTCAAAAATGTAAACGAATAATATGTGTATTTTCAAAGATGATATGACTTATGACAGGCAATAAGGGAAAACTATTGACAAACTTCAATTTACTCTTGTTCGATTTGTACCATTCATCATTCACAGAACTATATGAAGTATCAATAGCTATAGTTAAGAGTTTTATATAAAATTCTTCAACTTTATAATCACCTCAAGGAACTCCTATATTACACAGTTTCATTGAAATGAACAACAGAATATTGAAGAATTAGAAAACTGATTGGCAGTTATGTTTCACATAAATAATCGGTAAATGGTTACAAAATTACAATACATCTAGTAATTCAACCAGGAACAATTTTGTTCTGGAATTCAAAACGCAGCAAAGCAAGGAGACAATACATCAAAGAAGTCTACTCCCGGACTCTGTAATAGTGTGATGAAATGGCCTTAATGAATGTGAAAGAATAAAAAAATCTTTACCTTGAATTTGAAATAACCACTCACAGTTTTTTATCAGTTTTATTCGAAGCCGATAATTGATATCTTTCTTTCAGTAACCTCTTGTTCTTGGAGATATCTTACTTCATTTCCAAATCACTTTTTTCGGTATCATCTTAGGAATAAAGTGTCAAATGGAACATCCGTTGTAAAAATATCCAGGAATTGAGGAATTGTTGAATTTTCTCAGAAAATACAGAGTGCATTAAGGTGAAATCAATACAGATATGAAGTTTTATTTATCAACTTTATATTAGTATCCACGATGGTACTTTCCACGAGTTTTGCCTTCTTTAGACGCAAAATTGCTACCACTTCGGATGTTGTGACATTAATTTTCATGAATACTTTTTCTTTTTATGTCGGTACACAGCAATGTATTATCTGAAGGTATCAACTTCTATTCAACTTCACAAAGGCCTTAAATGTCCCACTTAACCCCTTTTAATTCCTGTTGCAATTCTTCCAAATAGTCATCTGTTCTCATGGTTCTAATATTGAATTCTGCGATTTATGATGATTATTTCATGATAACAAGCCTGTTTCATGGTATTTATGTTCAAACTTAACTTAGTCGATCTGTGTGTTGGAAAATGGTTTCCCTGTAAAGTATTTGGGGATAAACCAAGGCTCGCGTTGTCATGTTGCATTCCTTTAGTATATCTCTCACCTATTGGGATCATAATTAATTTGTTAAAAAAAAAACAAAATTTGATTTGAATGGCGATTATATCCAAATCCCAACAAAACAGAGGTATCTTGTTTCCATCTGAATAATCATGAAAAATATAGGAAATTAGGTGTAACTTTCAATGATTTTCCTATCGAACATAATTTCCATCCAAAATACTCAGGTGTTAAATTAGATTCATCTCTCAATTACAAGGCTCATTTAAATGATCAGAGCCCAAAACTGAAAACTAGGAATCATATTCTTCAGAAATTAGCCGCATCATCTTAGGGTGCTGATGCTTCCACTCTTCGCACAGCATCTCTAGCCCTAATCTTTTCTGCAGCCGAGTATTGTTGCTCTGTTTGGTTCAATAGTACACATACACAAAAAATTAATGCAAGATTGAATGCATCCATGAGAATAATTACTGACACCATAAAATCTACACCGTTTCATTGGTTACCAGTTTTGTCTAACATTGTCCCTCCTCATATTCGCAGACAGACTGCAGCTCTGAATTCTTGGAACAAATATCACTCTTTTCCCAATTCATTTCCAATTATTTCATATATTACACAAAATAGACTGCCCAGATTGAAGTCACGTGAACGATTATGGCATAATACTTCTTCAATATGAACATAAGCGATAAATAATTATGGAAGACTGAGTGGAACTCTTACGAAATGTTCAATAAGTATCTCGTTTCAGATCCTTCTCAAAATATTCCTGGTTTTGATCTTCCAAGAAAAATTCGGACAGTTCTTAATCTTTGAGAACAAGTCATGGTCGTACCAATAGCATACTTTTCAGATGTAACTCAGTTTCAAGCGCAAGTTGTGAATGTGGCGAAGCAAAAGAAACAATACCTCATCTCATCAATAGTTGTCCCATATATAAATTTTAAGATGGTTTTAGGGCTATTTATGATGTTTCCGATCCTTACTTGGAATGGGTTAGAAATTTCAAACGAATATGGTACGTATTTTTGTTATTCAGTTTTTTTTCTGTTTTTGTCTTTTCATTTCCAAATTCGATGTGGGCAACTTGAAGAAGTCTCTGTCTCCATCAATAGAAGACCACTCTTGAAAAAAGAGGTCCCTAAAATATATTTCAAATTATTTTTGTACTTTCACACTTAGGCGGGGAGCCAGGGTTTTTTTTTACTGGGGTTTCTTCCTTAGGCTTTTATGTCATACGCCGAATTGTATGACACCCCGTCACTAACCCCTGATCTATATGATTTATTGTTTGCTAACTAAATATTGTAAAACAAAAGTTCAAAAGAATATATATATAGAGAATATATAATTTGATTGAACATTTTTTGTTCCTCCCGACCAATGTTAGAGCACTAAGCAGGTGTTGTCACATCACCGATTCATAAAATTTCAGAATAATAAATAATATATATATTTGGATAAAAGCACTATTTGGGAAACTAATGAAGGAATACCGTGCGTTTTGTTACCTGAGAAATGCATGATTAAAAGTAATTGAGCAAACGTAGTCTCAATCTATAGAAACTACTAAAATCTCAGGAGATTTGATTGATCTGCTCTCTTGATGCAGCAAAACAGCAATCATATCCTCGAGATGAATAATTACATCAGCAAGAGATCGCTATCATTGGAAAGTTATCCATCCGAAACGAATAATTTGCATTCCCAGTGTAATTTCCCAATTTTCCATAATTTCCCAGAAGACCGTCCAAAACAACTCGATTTATTCCAGGTAAATGCCCCGTTTTATCGATCCATTTTCTCCCACAAGCACGCTATCCCAAATGTAGGCGAATGTGAATTATGGTTTTCCTGTTCAACCCCGAAATTCTATATTTCATTACACCGCTAAATGAACAATGGCTGCAATTTGGAAGACGACCCTGTTATTATATTTCTTCTGTTGCTTTACCTGCGAATAGGATGCCCTAGGAGATTACGAAATTGAATTCGAGACAGAGCTTTTATTCGGGATCCTACGTACGGAATAGGAGGAAAAATACTCGGGAATTGCGTGAATTAGGTAACAATGAACCCCAAGTCTTTAGATGGTTTATTCAGGAGAGCATGGCTCTCTACTGAGCTCGAAGGAAGATTTTTAAACAGATAAATTAGGATTGATACATTTTGGTCTGGATACTAAGTATTATAATTTTTCAGAAAAATGAGACTAATATTCAACTAAATTTTTTCATTCCATTCTGAAGTAAAAATATTTCATCCATAATGATGTTGATGATATTCAACCTTTAGCAAAGAACAATTAAATCCTTGTAATTCACTATTATTATTGAAATATTGACCTGTCTCTCCCTAAAAATTATCCTCCATACTAAATACTTTCTTGAAGTAATTTAATTTGAATTAAATTAAAAATTTAGCAGTAATAGTCATCTTACATAGAAGTAAAAATTAAAATTACAATTCATTGATAATTATGCAGATTGAAATAATTTTGAAGTGATTTTTATTCGAAAGTCATCTTTCATTTTAGTAACCATTACAATTTCAAATTATTTATTTATTTATTTATTCTCACTGGAACACAAACAGGAACTAGTCCCAGAGTCAGTGCTCACTCAGTTACAAATAACCTCAATTATACATCTAATATACCTATCAACTAAACAAACAAAACAGTACAAAAATCACATGTAAAATACAGTATTCAAATATACATACAATTAACCCGGAAAAATCGAAAACAAATATGACGTTTCAGACATTTCTTAAAAGTGGTCAGCGAACAAGAAAAGAAATCGACGTATGGCCAGACAACACCTGCGGTTGTCATCATTCTGACGAGTGGGGAATTTGCGGTGTAGTTTTTTCTCCTCAGGGACACCTGAAATATGTTGTCTGGCCTGAGCCTTAGATCAGGCACCCTTAAGCGAATCTCCTCCAAAATACCAGGAGCAATGATGAAACCATTTAACAGCTTGAACATGAATGAAGCATCATTCATGAATCTTACATCGACTAGCCTGGGAAGCTGAAAAATCCTACGAGCATACGTGTAGTCATCTTTTTCAATTATAATTTTATTTTTGTAGGCCAGAAATCGAATGAACCTATTCTGAACAGACTCCAGGCGTCTAATATAGCAGTCGTATCTCGGGTTCCATATGATGGATGCAGAGTTCAATCGTGAGGAGACAAATTCATGGTAGAGTGTTGTGATAGTCTCATTTTTTTGAAAGGCTTTTCCATGCCTAAGCACAAAGCCAAGCATTCTGGAGCAGGATGTGACGACGTTACTAATGTGAGCACCAAAGATTAGTTTGGAGTCGAGTGTTATTCCTAAGTCTTTGACAATGCTTGACTCCTTCAACTGACTGTTGTCAAGTGTGTACTGGAAGGAGATTTTGTTGGTGTTCCTAGTATACGAAATTTTGACACATTTATCCAAGTGGAGGAACAAGCTATTATCTATACAGTATTGGGCTAATCTATCCAGATCGCTCTGGAGGTCAAGACAGTCCTCAATCGATCGAATCATCATGAACAGTTTGAGGTCATCAGCAAAAAGGAGGAACCTACAATATCTAAAGCAATTTCCAATGTTATTAACATAAATTAAAAAGAGTAAGGGGCCGAGATGAGAGCCCTGCGGAACTCCAGAGGTATTGCGAAACTTCCTAGATTCGCAGCCATCGATCAAAACGTATTGGCTCCTACCCTCGGTATAAGACATCAGCCAGAGCCTCAGATTTCCACATACCCCCACCTCAGGAAACCGTACCGACATAACCGTATGACACAGTTTATCAAAGGCCTTTGTGAAGTCAGTGTACACTGCATCTATTTGAACACAGGACTCACCTCCACATTCAAGAAAATGCAGAAAGGTGAGCAAGTTTGTCTCAACACTTCTACCCCCTCGAAAACTGTGCTGTTCATTGATAATAATGTTCTTCAGATGAAATGATAGGTATTCATGAACTAAACGCTCGAATTGCTTGGGAAATACTGATAAGATGCTTATAGGACGGTAGTTTTCGATGAGATCTCTGTGTCCGCTTTTAAAAACTGGAACAATAGATGACAACTTCCAGATGTTTGGGAAAATTGACGATGATAAGGATTTATTGAAGATGATATAGAGGGAGTAGGCTAAGTTCAGTGCACAATTTTTGGCAAAAAGAGGCGGAATGCCATCGAGCCCAGGACCCTTCTGAACGTTAACTGATAGCAGTGCCTGTTGAACCTCCTCCAAGGACAGTTGAATGTTACTTAATATTTGGCCATCAAGAACAGTCTCGGAGCCATAGGCAGAGTTGTCGGTGTTGCCTGTTGGTTCAAAAACAGATTCGAAGTAACTGGCGAAAAGGTCAGCAGTAGCTCGAGGAGAATCCGCCTCAAGGCCATCATATTTCGTACGCGCAGGGTAACCATGAGTTTTTTTGTGGTTCAAAAATTTGAAAAGACATTTAGGGTCCGACAAAAGGCCTTCTTCAATGTATGAGAGATATTTTCGATAGTCAGCAGCAATGAGGTTTTTCGACAATGTTCGCAATTCTCTGAATTATCAGAAATCTAGAGTTGGTGGTCATAAGTGTTACAAATTGAGAGATATCATCATCAAGTACATGATAGAAATTTTGAACAATAATATTGACATCAGTATCACTAAGCAATGAATCCCAATTAATCCCTGAAAGTTTCAAATTGATAGCATGATAATCGGCTCTATTGAATAGTCTAACTGATCTTTTAATCTTCCTTTGAAAGGAATGCTTCTTAATGTCCAATAACAATTCCACGCTGGGATGATATGGGTCCTCAGGGACAAGAGGATCATTGCAGTGACAGTCTCCAGAGACTTTAACCTCGTTACATAAAATAAGGTCCAAAATTCGGTTTCGATGATTAGTTATAGGGTTAAACTGGATCAAACCCGAGAAGGCCAGTGAGTCGACCAATTCCGAGCACTTGCTCTCAAAGTTCATTGGTTTCAAATACGAATCAGAGGCACACCTCGTCCACTCGATTCGGGCACAGTTAAAATCACCACATATTAGCACGCGATCACCCTCGCTGATATCGCGGAAATTTATCTCCAGCTTACTTAGAAAACTTGAGGCTACGAAACTATCACCCGGAGGCTAATATACACAGCACAAGTACAGCCGAATATCACCACACGAAACACGAACCCAAACATCCTCAGCATCACTCTGGAATTATTCTCAATATGTAAATAAATAACAGCACACAGTAGACTCCTCTAGTCCTTGTAGCACATCTGCTTCAGAAAGTCCGGCTCATATTATATTATTAGTTCAGAACTATTTATGAGTATTGCGATGAATTGTCAATGTATTTTTCTGTCACAGAACTTGAACTTCGTCAACCATGTTCATTCAATACTCTTTTGCCACAAAAATTGCTGTCATACGATTGCAGAGCAATGCTTGAAATTGTGTATTTCGTTCAGCACCAAAGAAACTCTTATACTTGTTTCTGACATTTTTTGAATTGATTCACGTCTACAGGTTGCACAGTAGATTTTCTCGTTGTTGGCGCTATTTATCGCCGAGCATAGTGATCATTCTTGATTGGTTTGCCCAAAGGTCTGTTATTTTCGGATTTTGGAATGGAAATGGAATCAATTATTTTGGTTGGAAGAATCTGTCGCAGAAATCGACTGCGTTCATTCGTCATTCAGTTTTAAAACTATCAAACGAAATGTGTTAGAACTCTGCCTTTTTTGAGGATTGGTTATATCTCATTTGAAATATCCACTTGGTCAAAGTGACTCAGTAGTTTGGGAGTAGGAAAACAAAATATTTTCTCAGTATACACAAAGAAATGCGGTTCTGTCTTTTTAATGCAGCGCCACATATGTACAGTTCTAAACTTTGACTACCTTATATTTGTGGAAATAAGTTATATCGAAACGTGGAAACTACTAGCAAGTGGTTTTACAAGAGCGCAAAAGCGGTTTAACTTCATTGATTTCGCTGTTTTTATAATTTATAAATACTCCTTCGTAATCAACTCTGTTCGGCCTCAAGTCCTTATACTTGTGGGGTTAATAAAGTTCAGCAACCCCAGTTCAAACATTAACAACAAGTGAAAACTCTTGTTATATCAACAGTGATTTTTATAAATATAGCTTTAGTTTCGACAATCACATCCTCATCTGCCGAATGCTACTTGCCAGAATTGAAGAATACGATGGGTGCGGCAACAATTTCAAACCGTTTTTTTCTCTGGCTTCTCAATACAGACTATAGTTCCGGAAATTGAGTGAATCAGTATCCGACATGAATCCAGATTCTATACCTGTTACAATTTTGGGTTCAGGGGAATATTTTATGACTGGATCCGAATTTATCTTGAGAGTAGAGTTGGGTCTGTCAAAATTCAAAATTCATCATCTAGAACCAAATACTTAGATTAGGAGTAACTCAATGCTCCGTCTTGGGACCACTGTTGTTCTTGATTTTTATCAATGATCTGCCCGAGAATTTGATGATGTCGTTTAGGAATAAATTCAATACTCATGGAGAACTGTCTAGATCACTACGAGCAATCTTGTTTGCGGATAATTTTTCATTACCAGTTACTGAGGATACTTTGGAGGAGCTTCAAAAGACCTGCAAGTTGTTAGTTCGTTGCTTTGTTGAATAGTGCCATACGAATGCCTTCCTGATAAGTGAAAACAAGACCAACTGCATCTATTTCTCAATTTTTAATAATGATAGTGCTTCCGATATTCAGATTTTGTCATAACATCAAAGGACTGCTTGAAATTTCTTGGTATAAATATCGATAGACATCTGAAGTGGGATGCACACATAGATACAGTATGATAAAATAACACGGTTCTTATGATGCATTCAGTCGAGTAAAGTTTCTACATTCTAGTACGAAATATACATCAAACGTGAACCGAGCACATTTCAAAATTTTTATGACTTCATAATAGTTGGTTATTTGTTTTCGGCTGGGTTTGCCATCCAACAGTACCATTGTCAAGAAAAATAGAATATCAGAACAATACAACAAAGGCTGCGTAGGCGCAAAAATAATAAGATTTTTGTTGTTATCGGGAGGGGTAGTGTCAAACTAGTTTCACCCTTATTAGGGATCATCAGTACCTCATAACCTTATCTCCCGACAACAACAAATTTGGTAGTAGGTATTATTGAACTCCGGTAGCCGTCCCAGTGTATTATATAGACTGAGGTGGCATCCAGTGGACAATCGTATGAATTTTAATCTCAATGCACCACATCAACCTTCGCAGATTATTCGAAAATTACCAAGGACTCACAATCATGAATTCGTTAATATTCTAAAAAGAAAGGTTGAACCCAGTGTTTACTAGTACGAAATATACTTCAAACGTGAACCGAGCACATTTCAGAATTCTTATGAATTCATAATAGTTGGTTATTTGTTTTCGGCTGTGTTTACCATCCAACAGTACCATTGTCAAGAAAAATAGAATTTCAGAACAATACAACAAAGGCTGCGTAGGCGCAAAAACATTAAGATTTTTGTTGTTATCGTGAGGGGTAGTGGCAAACTAGTTTCACCCTTATTAGGGATCATCAGTACCCTCCCGATAACAACAAAAATCTTAATGTTTTTGCGCCTACGCAGCCCTTTTGGTATTGTTCTAAAATTCTATTTTTCTTGACAATGGTATCTACTGTTGGATGGCAAACCCAGCCGAAAACAAATAACCAACTATTATGAACTCATAAGAATTCTGAAATGTGCTCGGTTCACGTTTGATGTATATTTCGTACTATTAAACACTGGGTTCAACCTTTCTTTTTAGAATTTCTACATTCTGTTTGCTCACTTATGAATATTTAAAATAGTTTATTGTAGTTGCAATGTACCAGCACGATCCTATTGTAAACCAGTTTTCTTGGAGAATAGAATACTGACACATTGGTGGTTTGGTATTTGTTAAGAAAAATAAGAATGGTCTTTTGAAGCTCTCAAGTTTCCATTTTATATATATATATATATATATATATATATATATAGATGATTCTCGTGGGTTAGCAGTCAAATAAAAAGTAGAAGACTCTTTTATCCTTTACTCGAGCTTTCAAAACAATTTGTTTCTTTTTCAAGAGTGCTGCAAATTATTAAAAACCAATTGGTGAACAGGTTACAGATCTTCAGTACTTACGATAGCGAGATTGATTATGAAATGATGTTCATTAAATCTTAATCTAATTAACATGAATTCAAGACCTTAAATTATGATAGCTCAAAAAATATAATAATGATTGACAATTTTTGGATGTCATTTAAAGACTTGAACATCGAAGTGGAATCTTGAGAGCTAGGCATATGTGATATACAATACAAGCTTTAATTTAGAATCAGATTACTTAGAATAAGAACATATGTTCGGTGTTAAAAGATTTTGTTATTCACTTATATCTAAGTTAGTCACATTTCTTGTTTTTTCTATAGAAATCAAGTAAGAATACATTGTGCTCAAAGAGTTAATATCCTTCCTAGAGTTCATGGAGTTATCATATTGTGATATTCTCACCATTTCCATAAATGTTCTTTTTTTGAAATTAGGTTCTGAATCTAATATTTTTATATTTTCATAATCAGGATGATGATCTTCAGAATTCACATGATTGGTAAGAGCACAGGAATTTTTAAGAGTTCTGATATTGCTTTTGTGTAGTGTTATCCTTTGTTGAAGTTTGGTGGAAGTCTGACCTATGTATATTTGATCGCAATCCTTACATGGAATGCTGTAGACAACATTAGATTTATTTAAGATCTTATCTCTGTCTTTCAAATTAGTGAATATAGACCTAACTGGATTTACATTTTTTGTTGCAATTTTAATTTTATCAGGTGGTAGTATTCTTTTGAGATTATATGTAAGGGTTTCTATGTAAGGTAGTGTTAGGTATAAAAATCTTTGTTGTTCTGATGGTAATAAAGGTTGTATATCAGCATCTAATCGTGGTGGTAGATCATTAGGTGTATTGAATAATAATTTATTGATTAAGTTAATATGATAACCGTTTTTTATTAAAAGATCTTTGAGAATCAGAAGATTTTTATCTTTAAATTTATTATGCGATATTTTCAAAACTCTTGTTTTCAAATTTTTGATAATGTTAATTTTCATTTTCATTGGATGATATGAAGCGAAATTAATGTATCTTCCTGATGCTATTGATTTTCTGTACCAATCTACTAGAAGAATGTTATTATCTCTGATAACCTTAGTATCTAAAAAAGGAACTGAGTTATTAGATTCAGTCTCAACTGTGAATTGAATTTTTGAATGGCAATTATTGAGAATATCAAGAGATACATGTATTTGATCTTCAGGTATTGCCGTAATAATATCGTCCATGAACTTTTTACAAAATGGAACTCACCAATTGATTTTTAATAATTTGCAGCACTCTTGAAAAAGAAACAAATTGTTTTGAAAGCTCGAGTAAAGGATAAAAGAGTCTTCTACTTTTTATTTGACTGCTAACCCACGAGAATCATCTATATACTTTATATTCAGTCACGAATTTTCTTAAATTATATATATATATATATATATATATATATATATTATACTCCATATAAGGAATGAGGGAATATTATCAGTTCCAAAACATAAGACAGCAAAATTTGAAAAGTAACCTAAATATCAGTGCATTAGGATATTCAACCAACTCCCATGTAATATTGAGTCACATTCTATGATTGTTTTCAAGAAAATTGTCAAGTGTTCACTTATACAGAAATGTTTTTATACTGCTGAAGAGTACTTTGATGATAATTTAGAAACTGTCAAAATTATTGCTCTAATTGTTACTTGTCCTATACATACGTTGTCATGTATGAAATGATCAATAAGTTATTATTATTATTATAAATTGACACTACGCACAACATGGGGTACAAAATCTTCATTAAATTGTATCATTTTAGAGTGATGCCAGATTAAACAAATACACTAATAGAAAAAAATTATATTAATCTGAAAAACCGAAGTATTGAGGGAATTCTTCCCAATATTCAGAGTAGACGCCCTGTAGTATTCCTTTGAAAAAATCAGTAAATGCACAATGATATGAAAAGATAGATTTTTGAAATTAGATACTTGGTCAAAAAAAATTATTCAATATTATTTTCGAACAATTTATTCTATAATCGAAAAGACTCAGGCCTCGTAAGAATGCCGAACAATTCTATAGTCCCAATTGTCAGATTTCAGATTGGATCCCTTCTCCAGATACTCACAATAGGTTGCGGATTTCGAAACAACCTTCATATCGCTATTAAAGCGAGATAGATAATAGATTCTGGGTCGCCCGTTGAAGTAGCGCACATCTATCCATAGACAACCTATAGAAAGCACACTCTCTCACTAAATATTTCGAGAAATTGAGATTTGAGAGTTGATTTTAACTGCTACAACAGACGCATGAGGCGTTCGCATCTCTGTTTGTTCACGTTCCTTGTTGCCACGCCATTACAGACGTCATTCGCAACGAGTTTAAGAAGTAAGTTTAAGAAAGTGATATTAAGTGTGAATAATTATGAAATTGAACAAGGCTAATGACCAAAGTAGTCGATGCCTTAAACTTTAAATAAAAAAAAGATTTAGTTGTTGTTATTTAGTTGTTTATACCTATAATCTTTATATTTGTACATATTATTTACACATAAAATTTATCTATTTATAGTCATGTAATTGCACATACTCGTATTGTACTTGTTTATGTATTAACTAAATTTTTTTTATTCTGTTTATATACCTTAGTGATTTAATAATATAATTTATAGTGATATTAAGTGTGAATAATTATGAAATTGAACAAGGCTAATGACCAAAGTAGTCGATGCCTTAAACTTTAAATAAAAAAAAAAAAAAAGAAAGTGATAAGTAGTTTATTTCATTTCTATAAAAATTTATCACTACGTAATTATGTGAATAAAATGGAAAAATGCCTATTTTAGAACCAAAATGCTTTGTTCCAAATTGTGAGGATAGGAGCTGTAAGCGACAGATTTCCTAATCCTGAAAAATATCCGAATCTGTTCAATGTATGGTTGGATAAAATGAATAATTCAGTTCTGTTGTGAATGCCATAGTGAGGGTATCGACTCTAAATACAAAATTTCTTCTGAAAATATATGAAGTCAAAATCGAATAGAATTTCCTATAGTCACGTAAACAACCTCTTGGCTTTCCTAGAAGAATTTTTTATTTATATAAATATTTTATGTTTTGTATGTAGGCATGTATTGTATTGTTACAGTTACTTGCTATTATCAGCTTTTTCCGTTTAACATTTTAGTTCATCATTTATTTTATAACCCATTTGGGATTCTTACAAACATTTTATTAAGTTAATTTTTTCAGCTTTGTGTAAATGCATCGTTTTGTTGAATTGGTTACCTTTTTCCTTCCACTTTTTTTCTCACAATTCAGATTTAACTTTTTTATAACCTCCTTAGGATCCTTGAAACCTTTTTTTTATGAAAATATCTTTAATTTTGTATGTAGATTGTTTTGTTCACTTGGTTAGCTTTCTGTTAATGTTGAAGATGCAAATATAATGCTTTTTATTTTAAGAATTCTCTTTTTCTGAATGCCTTGATATCAATCCAGTCTTTTGAATATATTATGATTATATTATTTTACAACAACTATTCTTGTCTGAACTCTGATAAGTTTACATTCAAATTGAAAATATTTGTGTGAAGATCATTTAAAATTTTTACGCCTATTTGTTCAAAATAATGCCACCAGGGGGCAATGATCTTTCGAAAATAGCCTCTTCAATAACCGCTGGGTGCGCCTTCAAACCTAACATTGAAGGGGGAGTTTCACATCTATAGGTTGTCTATGCATCTATCTTCCGATTTGGTCCGATGCAGGACTGAATAGATTCTGATGAGCGACGGCATGGCCGTGGAAAAATGCCTTGAGAAATCCTTTATGAGATATAATAAATTTTTGCCATAAATCAATTATTCCTGATAATTCATTTTGCAATTCAACGATAAGTTTTTTCTTTTCAAGAAATGCATATCGTATGTAGAAAGAGCTGGAATATAGAAGCAAGCAATTATTCAGGGTTCTATCCTGTATTTAGCTAATTTGACTCCACCATAACTAAATTCACTTTTGTGGATCTGAATGAATGTCGTATAGACGTTCTCTGAAATACTTCCAGACGCAAATTAATTTTCCTCCTGTTTTCTTGTTTTCACACCCCAATTCTCAACAGACGGAGTCAATTTCGAGTTACAGCTTTCAGTCATGGGAAAAGTTTTCATATTGTTGAAAACTCCCATTCAAACAACAAGAGAACATACTTCGTTTGAGTGTTAAAGTGACAGCGGATTTAATTCGGAAAGGAGACTGACTATTAATGTTTCTGTGTTGGTGTGAACAACATTATTTGATTCTCTCTCAGTTGATTTTCTCGCTTTGTTTCATCCTCAGCAATTAAATCAGCTCTGTCCATTATTGTGGTTCTCCTGCAATCCGAAAGAAGCATTCGAGAGGAGGTCAATGTCCCAACGGTTATCTTTTATTTGTCTTCTTTCATTGTAGAATTAGCAGATGTTAGATGTTTTCTGTCTTCTCTATTTTTCACTATTTCCTGTGTTCAAACTATCTAATCACGGAATTTGGTTTGTACTTCTTCGGAACCTATCACAAATATAAATAAATTTTCTGAAGTATTTGAGAGATTCTTGTTTCACTATAGGGTTTCATTCTAGGAATAATAACCGGATCATCAGTCTATCTATTGGTTCTGCACGATTAATGAGTAACTAAAAGGAGAAAATTGTTACCACAGGGGATAAAATGAAGTAATTATCTGTTCGAGGAATTTATGCTGGGCAGATTGAAAGATAAAATAAAAATGTATTGAAAAATATCGGATACCCTTATAGTCTCCTCGTCGAATTGGGATGAAATTGTTTCATCAAAAAATCGACATTTCATTGGCAAAAGAACAACAGTAACGGAATATCGAAATAATTAGGTCACTAAAAAAATTGAATCGTACGACCGTATCCCAGCATTGAATATTTTTTTCGCACAAATTCACTTTCCGTCGAAGGGCACTTCCCGCATGAAATCAATGTTCACGCAAATCAACTTTCGCACAGAGCTTACCAATTCTACGACATGATTATTCTGAGAAAACTAACGTACAGAACGCAACCTGAATTATTTATAAATTTGGAAAGTTATATTATATGGAACAATTACTAATGTTGAAAGACGAAATACAGACATTTCTAACTTCTTGCTCCATTTCCACATTTACCGCATTGGAAATTTAAGTACATACTGGCAACACTACCATTGTGATTTATAATTATATTATATTTATAAGTTCCTGCGACAGCATGAGCAAGTCTATTCCCCATTTTGTAACTCATTATGAATCGAATCTCCTACATATCCTTCTGCCACAACCGACGATTTCGCTAACAGAGTACTGGAAGTTCTTCGAAACATAAGACCAGTATAATTTTTGGAGTCTTCTTTCTGGTTTCAGAAATTTTGGTTAGGTTTTATCAATTTTAAATATGTGTTTCCACAAAATCCATATATAAAGAAAAAATAAAAAGAATAAGTGTTAATTTTAATATACAGGGTGAGTCTTTGACCACTGCGTTAATTTTAACCACAGGTTTTTGAGATCAAAAGATACACATTTTCCATTACGGTCTTTCCAAATTCAGCTGCGTTAAAAAGTTATAAGCATTTTTAGTTTTCACATTGGGCAAATACCCCTCTGTAGTATAGTTTATTTTGAATGAAAAATACCTTCCACAGCACCCACTAATGAATCTGAATTGCTTAAAAACATTATTTTCCCTCTAAGAAATTATTCACTCACTCATGTTTCAACCGATGAGGTCCATATCCAGAAGGAAGATACAAAATACTAATTTTCTGGTAAAAAAAATTCAACACCATAAACAGATTTCTGCTGTTCCACCATAATTTCTTTCTACTTCAAGATTATAAACCATTGCTTTCTAGTGAGAGATTCCAAAAAAAACCTCAGAATTATTGGATGTTATCATCATACATTTGTAATTTTCTTCTTAAAATTTCCAGATCATGAAAACCATCATTTCTATGAAAACTTCCAAGGCAAGAGGTTGTTACATTGCCTTTTTTTCACACGAAGCCAGAAAAAATCATCTATGATTTTCCAAACACTGATATTTCTGAAGTTTCTTCTCCTTGACCAGTGAACATGTCTATGAGGTCTCTTGATATCATACTGTTAAAAACATGAAAATATTTTTCGAAATCTTCAACAACAATTCATGATATCACTACGAATAATTATTTTAAAGTGAAGTTACTTTGCTTGATGATTATTTTTTCTACTGAATCCCAATAACAATTTACTTAGATAGATTACAAGTATTCCCAGATTTAGGTGTGCAATTATACTTGTTTGAGGAAATTGAGTTTGATCACCTAAATTTGATTCTGAAAACCAACTACGTGTTCTTTAAGAAAAAAATTTTTGTTAGATCATTAGTATGAATCTATTCTGTTTAGACTATAATTAATTACTGAACATGCGTAAATTATTGGTTTTTATTATGTAAACAAAACAGAAATATTGAATAATGGTTATTCATAAATTATGTCAAATTTTAATACCTTACCATAGAATATTAATTTATTACCGAACCCCAGGAGAGAAGAAAATTAATAATTGCAAAGTTGTAACCATTATTGATCTTTAGTAATAATATTTCTCAGAATAACTAGAGTGAATTATTATCACATCAAAATGTCATTATAACGTCTCTGTGGTGGGTAGTTCCCAATAAAATAGTGTTCTGTGGTTCCTGGTTGAAACTGTCAACAGTTATTGGTACCTTAAAAAAAATGTGGAAAATATTATGATGAAATAATAATAATGATTTCGATAGTTAAAAATTATTCAATTCAGTATGAAATGATTTTGGTCAGAAAATCCATTTCTATTCTAATATTTCTTGTTTATGAGCCTATAGCTTCCAGTTTCAATATTGATTGAATTTTAATTAACCATGCATCATAACAAACATTCAGAAATATTAAAACTAAGTCAAATTCTATTGTCTCTTAAGTTTGTGAAACAGGTTGAATCGGTGTATGAAATAAAAATGTGAAAAAACTTCTATAGAAGTACAAAACAAATCTAGGAGACTGGGTTCGAAGTTTTTAAAACTCATATGAGCTTAATTTGAAGCATTGTTATGTTAGAATACATACAATTTGATGAACCCTGAAAGTCTGACGCTATAAAGAAACATCTCTTCATGAAGACAAGTCTTCAATTTAACAGGTCCTGACAGAAAATACATTACCTATTTCAACGGTCATGAGAATATACCGAAGTACCTATGTGAGTGATGGAAATCTTCTTCTCTATTTATTATGGAATATTACTCTGGATTAAATAATAAACAAGGTGCTAAACATCATTAATAATGAATACAGCAAATGGCAATTTAGATTTTATAGTGAATGTAGGACAGAAATTTTTCAGTGATTAATTTCATCTATAGTGTTAAGTGGTGGAACCATAGACTGGAGAGATTTCCCCAACCTTTTGTAGAAATATTTAATAAAGACGTAAAATATGGCAATATTGAACAAATCTGATTATTGAATCATTTCAGCACAGAGTTGGATTTGCGAAAATCAGAAAATTTGGACAAAATTATATCGATTCCTTCCAACTTAGAATATCTCAAGATTGGTGCAATTTTGGAGGAAAAATGATGAATGATTTTATCTGCAAATAAGACTTTTTTCCTATACTGTTCTTCCATATTCAGCTGCGTTAAAAAGTTATAAGCATTTAAGTTTTCACATTGGGCAAATACTCCTCTGCTGTCCAGTTTAGTTTGAATGAAAATTACCTTCCACAGCATCCACTATTGAATATGAATTGTTTAAAAACATTATTTTTCCTCTAAGACATGATCCACTCACTCATGTTTCATCAGATGATTTTATCGATTCAATTCCTTTCAAGAAAAAAAATGAAGAATGATTTCATCTGCAAAAAAGACTAATGATTCCAGGAATTACAAGATATGGACCTTTAGTTCAAGCGATATTTGTTTTTTATGCAATTTAACTAATCTATAGAGTAGTAGTGAGAGACCTACAAGGAATGGAATAAATCTAATGATGCCAAAATATGCATGACCTCCATATATCTACAAATTTTTGTTGAGATACGACTGATATCTTATGAGCAACCGCATATTTAAAAAAAAAGTGGTATTTCTAGAATTTTTCGTGTATCACGAATTTTGACAATCTCCATTCTTGCAACGTTAAACGAACTATTTTTTAAATCAATTGGATTCATATTCTAGTTACTGAGGAAACCAAATTTCTGATGGTCATAACTGTTGAGCTATTCGAATGATTTGCCCCAATAACGAGCTTAACATATTCTTAATATATGGAAACTCTAGCTCATCTCCTCCGTAAGATAGACAGTGAACAATTAGCCGTACGGTTATTTTTTTGAATTATATAGAGGAAAAATGCAGTTCTAGAGTCCAATGTTGCAAATCAATAGACGATTTTTCAGAATTCATTCACAGCTTTGAACTTCAGAAACCTTTCTTTCTTCGACATATAAGTCAAGTTATGAAACAACCCTTTTAGAGACGTTCCCCTTCAACAAATTTCCTATAATCACATATCACACGTCTAAAGGTTCCCATCCACGAAACGAACGAATAGGTGTAATTTGCCAAAAGAATCCCCCGGGGCTTTTACCGTTCAGACAAAATAAATTCAGCTGTCATGTTGTTATGGTGAAAAAATTTACCTCCGTTTTATTTTTCAGTTCCTCCAACGGGTGTCCAAGTGAGCGATGACTTCGGACTTGTGAAAAATGGAATAACCACCTCCTACGCTGAAGGGGCTAGCTTGACCCTTACATGCAGCGCCACCGGTGGGAAACCCTTGGCCAGGGTGAGTATCAAGCAAGATTGATTGATTGTCTTTCTCATCGCTTAAAACAGATGCTTTTCCGAGCGTGCAATTAAATCTGTGAGAGATATCTCCGAACGCCTTCAGTTTGACAAGTCTATATGAACGATGGTGTGTCCACCTAGTGGATTTTCGGGAGACATAGCATGACTCATGATTACTTTACTGTGTTCATATGAAAGAGAAAAAAAGAGGGAATTCTTGTGAAGATTGACTTAATGTCATGTAGGAAAGTGAATAGACTGATATTATGGTAAAAATTGAGTATAAGAAACGTACAAAAGTTAAAGACTCTGAATTTTAAGCTATCAAAACGATTCAGTGGATAAAATCATCAATAGAACACACACATGTAATAAATTTTGAGCATTCAAAATTACATGTCACATTGAATGAGTTAAAAATGGTTTTGGTAGGTGTCAAATCTAATTAATGATTTCAAAGTAATAAGAGTATGCCTATTTCACTTGCTGATGTCAACGTTCAATATTAGATTTCCACGAGGCGCTATAGTTTTGAAACTCATAGGAAATATTCGATTGAAGAGATATGCATGAATGCCATCTGATTTAACTGGACAGAGGTATAATAAATGTCCATAAATGCCAAATCATCTAAGGCGTTATCTGACCATTCAAATTTGTACTTTTTCCATCATTTTTTTATCATTAGGGTATATTTCCAATATTCCTTGATGGAGAAACCAGTTGATAGGTATTCACAGAAAGTTTATTTCATTGTAATGCCCTTTTCACAAACATATTCATGAATCAGAGGAATCTTACGAATCATCTATTCGTCAACTAGTAAGTGAAATAAAGAATCCAGATCATGAAAAATAAATTGCTTATCTACCATTTTAACCTCTTTTTTTGATCTGTATGTTCTGCAATATGTCGACATGGGGTAGAAATCACCTCATGGTGACAAAAAGGGAGCTGAAATGCTGTGGTTATGTGGTTCATTCATAAATCTGTTCATTTGAACTGATTTATGAAACAGTTCAACATCAACATCAAAAGCGTGCTATTTTTGAGCCAAAAGGTCTGTAATTTTCGAATGTCGAGCCGAAAATGGTCTCAATTGATTGGGTTTGACCTGAGAATACAGGCTCAAACTTGAGTATGTCCGTCCGACCGTTTATACTTTCTTTCTTCCGAAAGAAATGGCCTAAAATTTTCATATTTTTAGAATGAACTCCACAAAACTCGATCAAATTCGTCATTGGGCCAATAGTTCACAAGTTATGAACATCTGAAATGTGATTTCCTCTATAATTCTTAGAGTATACCTCGAATCGTGTAGTAACTTGGAAGATATTCGAATTATACTGAAACTCATAGATCAGCACAATTTGACAGAAATTGATACGATACAAAATTTCAAAAGTTTGCCAAAAAATTAGATTATCCTTCATAAGATTTCCGATGTATTTGTGCATGTATGGACGTTACTGATATCTTACATATTCTCAATCGTCAATGTCCTAGCTTTCTTTTACCAAAAGATATAATTTTTCTTCATATACTTAAGGACAGACAATCACAGAAGTTGAAGTTGATCAATAACGTTGGAATGTGAGTTCCGTATCGACTCTTGGCTCAATGAAACTTTGGGGCGACCTTCGAAAAAAAAATTCTAGAAAATTTTCAACCTCCTAGCACCTTCCATTTGCCTCAAGCTCATAGAAAAACTCCCGAATTAGTCCTTCAAAATACAAATTTTTCGTAAAATTAAAAAAAAGATAAATGTCAAAAAGTCCATCAGAAAATTCAATTATCGATGCTTCCACAGATATTTATTCGATTGACATCGATCGGACTGATTAAGTCAGTTTCGTGGGTGGAAAATTAATCGAAATAGTTCATTTGCTTTTAAATTATGTCTGTTGTCAAAATATAGAACAGCACTTGAGGTTAGGATTTTTTGGAATAGATATGGATTACTACAAAGATATTCTAAAGGGTTTTTGATGGGGTCAATATAACTTTCTTTTGTTTAATTTTTAAGTGAAGATAACTAGAACCTTACTCAAAACTGAATGAAAAATGTGAATCGCTAATATTGAATTGATATAAAGGTTTGTTCATTAATCGTTGTGGTATAATTAGTATCATATTGTTCCAAAGTACGGGAAAAGACTTGAGAACATGCGCTCAAAAGCTCCTGACTTCACTTCAGTGCTTTTCTGAATTTTAATATTGTTATACGAACAAAGAAACCTTGGTCGCAAAGATTGCCTTACATTATTACTATTTTATTTTATTTTTTTTATTATATTTTTTGGTTAAATTTATGAGTTATCACAAAATCCGCACTAGTTATTCTTTTCAACAGCTGTTACGTAGAACTATTTTGTTTTGTATTTAAGCATGTCAACCCAGATTTTGAAAATACACCTATAATAATTCGAAAACAATCACAAAATGAAAAAAAAAATGATAAACCCCAAAATGGGTGTTTTCAAAGAGAAGTAGTAACTATTATATATATTTGAGAAGAGAATTCCACTTCAAACATAAATATGTTCAAGCTTCAAAACCATATTTTTCAATATAAAAATAAGATCATCTGATTCCTTTCAAAAAATTGTTGAAACATGTTTTCATGAATACAAGAAATATTCAAAACTAAACAAGTTACTAGGATCGATGAGAAATTCACAAAATTATAAGTAACCTTGTATCTTTCGAACAAGTCAAGATATTAATGTGCTGATCTCGACATTCATTTTCGCACGGAAATCGACCTCGTAGCATGTAGGCTATTCTCGAACAGCCCTAGAAATTGGTGCTTCCTATCAAAAGTGTCGAATTTGGACCACTCTATGCAGGATAAATCGCATCTGAATCTGTTTCCCCTTAATTTTTTGCAGCGAAATTAATAGAATGGTTCTGATGTTGAATTCGAAGTGCTTCATTATTTATAATATTTCATCTATATCGTCCAATTCGTTTTGCGTAGACCTCCTCATGATTCATCTTTATAATAACTTCCTAGTACATAAATAACCTCACTCTATAAACGTACATTTATCTTTACGACTTAAGTTTCTTTGTAATAACAATGTGAAAACATAATTTATAGAGGGTGTCCGGAAAAATGTTGGAGATCTCTCTGATTCAGATAGAACATTAAAAAATTTAGAAGGCACTGACGTGAGGTCAGATTGCTTTGGCGCTCTTGTTGAGCTACTTGCGAGTAAATATTCAAACCTTAACAAATCTATAAGCTCTCTGATCGAGTGAACAATAGTCTTTTTCCGTACTATGGGAAAATGTGATGTAAATATGAAAGCCTAATGAATAAACAAACCTTTATCTCAATTTGAAAATAACTACTCATAATTTTCAACAAATTTTGTTCTATACTTCTCCTAAAAACTTACGACATCGAATTCTACCTCTATGAATTCTATGAAAATTTTGATTGATATTACGCCAACTGATTCAATTCCTTTCAACTTCAAATATCTCAAGAATGGTGGTGCAATTTAGGAGAAAAGATGATGAATGATTTTATATGCAAAAAAGGCTAATGATTCCAGGAAGTACGAGATACGGACCTTTAGTTCAAGCGATATTTGTTTTTCATGCAATTTAACCAATCTGTTGAGTAGTAGTGAGAAACCCACAAGAAGTGGAATAAATCTATTGATGCCAAAATATGCACGAGTGTTATCAAAAACCTTCTACAAGAGATCATTTCAATTGATATTGTCGTTTGAATATTACATGTGAAAATGCAATTTTTTTATGCAATTTCAACACCCTATATCTTTTGAACGGGGCCAAATTTGGAAAAATGTTTTAGGAAGAACATGTTTTTTTTGACGTCAAGAATCTATGGTTGAAATTAACGCAGTGGTCAAAGACTCACCCTGTATATTTACAATATATATAAATTTTAAATTGTCCAAATCTAAAGTTGCAAGTGGAAATGATCAATTTCTGGCTATAAAAATCAACAGGTGACATCTACAATTGTTGCTGGAACATATTTTGTCTGTCTTGAGTCCTAATTCATGTGATAACAAGACCATCTTGGATTTTCGGGATGAGTTTGGTGTCGAAAATGGGTCTTGAGTACTCCACCCTGTATAAAAACTGTTCAGCGAAAACTATTTCTTCTCTCAGTTCTTCAGTCCCCAGGGAAACATCTGTTAGTACGTCGTGAAATTCAACTTTGGCAAACTTGTTCAGCCTCGGCAAGGTATGTCCGTATTCCGCAATATTCTAACTCCGGCATATTTGGTTCTGTTCTTAGGTAAATATTCAGCTCATGCAAAATGTTCAATTCTTCGGTGAATTTTCAACACCAACAAATTTAGTCCAGTTCTTAGGTGAATTTTCAGCTCCGGCAAATTTAGCTGTGATAACCATTTTAGTAATCATTTGAGCCGATAATGTTTCACAATTTCCAGCGATTCCTAAATGCATTGACTCACAAAACGTTAATGATTCAAGAGAAGAAAAAAATATCCACGTGCTCGAAAAAAGACAACAGTGGTACAGACAATTCGATAAAAAATTCATCATGGTATTCTGAAACTCAGAAACGAAAAAACCTTATCATTTAGCAACAAAGTATAGCACGAATATTGAAACAATTAGGAAGGTAAGTTGATTCATCAGGCATCTCTCCGAATGACACGTGGAGAACTAAATATGGCAGTCTGAAAAAGAATGCACGAGAACTTTGCTATCTACTGTACATAAAACAATCAAATACAACAATTTAAAATTGAATAAATCTTATCTGATCAAAAATTGAACCTACAAAACTTCATAAAACTGTTCTCTTTGAAACTTATGTCAATTTGAGAAAGATCATTACACAAGATAAACACATGTACTTTCTAAAATTTTAAGACGATAAATGATGCAGAATCGAAGAAGGTCGATCGAAGTCAACCTCACTCCTCTATCATGCTCGCCACACGGAAACCTAGAGATCGCACCATGCAGGCTTCGATCTAAATTTCAGAGGAGACTTCCGAAGAAATTGCCATCGGGAAGTTCGCTCGTTACAGTACTACTTGGGAACTGCTGTAAGGGACTCCTTGACCTAGCCCGCATAGCAGAACAAGGAGGTGGCGGCTTTTAGGCTGTGGTGTTTGTGTGGTGCTCTGCTAACCTTCGATTATGATAATGCACAATCTTTCAATATCCAATGTGCAACTCTTCTCGTTTTCCAATATGATGCTGTCTGAAACTGTTAAAATATGATCGAAAACTTAAAAATAATCCTTGTTTATGTAGCGTAAATGACAGGCCTCATCATTCCATTTCCCTTTCCAAATTTTTTTACCACACAGATATCTGAATAAGTTGGTTATTTGAATCACTCAATTCTTAGGCAAAATGTTTTAAAGCATTTCATGACGCTGAAGAATGATTATATTCGAAAACCACAGAAGGTCCTGCTTTTATCATAATATCAAGCTCAACTCTCCCTAACTTTTCAACTATTCATACAGTTCATCAGAAATCAACTCTTGGGAGTTATCGAAAAAGGTGAAAGACTTCACGAGGGAGCTGCAAAAGATAACTTATAACGACTTCGAATGTTGAGGAAGTTCGGCCATATTCCAACAAAATTCGTGAACTCTTCTTCGATTTTTCCATATCTATCACATTCAGACGAATGGAAATGAACTCTTCTATTTTTTCAGGTATCCTGGTGGAGAGATGGAAAAATCGTTACAGACGAATGCCAATATTTTCCGGAACGAAAGAAGTCACAGAGTTTAATGAAGGTGGAAAAGGTGACCAGGAGTCATCTTCTGGCTGTTTATAGCTGTGAAGTGAGTAACAGCAAGTTGCAACCCCCTCTGGTCGTTCGTGTGGCCATCGATATGTACCTGAGACCGCTTGAAGTTTCTTTAATTAGGGATAATGAAGAGTTGAGTGCAGGAAGGAAGTATAATATTAGTTGTAGGTGCAGAGGTTCCCGTCCACCTGCTATCATCACGTGGTGGAAGGTAAGTGATTCGAACATTCCTTTTATTCCATTGCAGTCCACAATTGTCTTCACCGTTTGAAGGATCACTTAAAAAAATTGAATTGAATAATATAAAATGAACTAATTTATTCTATTTACAGCTAATGAAGATTTCATTAATCGTGCCAAATTCAGAATTGAAATTTGAAATGTTATCTGAGTTTAATGAATTTCAGATTTTTCATACAAAATATCCAGCAAAACTCTTGAAATATTTATTTTTTGTCGTGTCAACTAGAACATGGTTTTCTGTGGATCGAGTTGGGACATGGATATGTCGATCTTTAAAAGAAATATAGAACAGAGATAAAATATCAATACAAAGAAGTAACAGCATATTGAATCAAACAAAAATTCAATAAACGCAGACTTAGATTCTAAAGAAAATAAGTAATTGGAAATTCATGAAGAAAATTATAATGGATTGGTCTCATTCTGATAATGAAAAAAACAACTGAGAATCTAATTCGAAGGAACGGATTTTTTACAATTGTGTGAGTAATTGGTAATTTGTTTGAGCACTCGAATGCGAAAGTTATTTGAAGATCGAAAAACTTTATTTTATGTTGAAAACCTAGAGCTCATTTACATTTAAGACACGGTTGATCGGACAAAAATATATAATTATTACTTATCGTGAATTATCCTGTGTATACCGTTTATATATGGAACAAATATCATTCTTTTTCCAATTTATTTCTACTTATTTCATACATTTCACAAAATATAATTCTCAGATTGAAGTCACGTGAACCTTTCTGGTATAATCAATATGAATATTAGCGATAAAGATTCATGGAAGATTGAATGAAACTCTAATGGAATGTTCAATAAAAATCTTATTTCTGATCCTTCTGAAAAAATTCCGTGTTTTGATCTTCCAAGAAAAATTTGGACAGTTCTGAATCGTTTAAAAACAGGTCATGGTCGTACCAATAGGATACTATTCCGATAGAACTCAGTTCCAAGCGCAAATTGTGGATGTGGATATACTGAGAAAACAATACCTCATCTCATCAATAATTTTTCCATTAATAATTATAATTTCGAGATTGCTTTAAAGCTATTCACGATGTTTCCGATTCTTTCTTGGAATGGGTTATAGACTTAGAACAAATTTGATACGTATATTTTGTATTCAGTTTTTTTTCTGCTTTTGTCTTTTATTTTCACATTCGATATGTGCAACTAAGAGAAGCCTCTGTGTTTATCAATACAAGACCACTCTTCAAGAAAGAAGTCCCTCAAATATATTTCAGCTTATTTTTGTGCCCACAACATCACACATACGGGGAGCCAGGGTTTTTTTCCTAGGCTTTCATATCATACGCCGAATTGTATGGCACCCCGTCACTAACCCTGCTAATATTACATGCTGTAAAGCCAAAAGTTCAAAAGAATATATATATATATATATCAACGTGTTCGAATTTGTTTGTTGGGAGTCTAGGTTATAATTGAAAAATGTAAAATAATTTATTCATACAAACGTTTCGTCGCATCCGCCTTCTCCAGTGTAAACACAGTATGAGAAGAGGATTTCTCTCTCCCACGAGTTTTGAAATTAATTTGACATAGTCATAATCATGACATTCATCATAACAATGTATGAATCATAGATATTTTAGAAATTTTGTGAGGAATTCCGAATTTTTCAGAATATTTCAATTTTAAAATCTAACTATGTCGAGTGATTATGACTCTGTTATTTAGATAGTTAGATTTTAAAATTGAAATATTCAGAAAAATTCGGAATTCCTCACAAAATTTTTAAAATATCTATGATTCATACATTGTTATGATGAATGTCATGATTATGACTATGTCAAATTAATTTCAAAACTTGTGGAAGAGAGAAATCCTCTTCTCATCACGTTCTGAAGTTTGTTGGATTTCAGTTAAACCATTTTAAACCTCAATTCAAAGAAACCCAACATTGTGTAAGTTATTCATTCCATTTTGCAGTCATGTCTAGCCTTAACTTTAATTTATGTAACTTACAGATTCTTTAAGTATGTACTTTTTTTTAGATGTTCTGAAGAAGCAGTTGAAATACTGCGAAAGCATTTGAAAGCGAAAGCATTTGAAAGCGAAAGCATTTGCAATAAATGGTATAACAATTGAAAGACCAACAATCTCTATTCACCAATTATATATCAATTCTTTATAAACATTAATCAGAGATGAACTCCACACAACTTATATATATATATATAGTCTATACGATAATAGTCTTCGCTTGTATTTGTTAAGTATTTGGGGTAAGGGTATAACGACTAATTTATGTAGGCGATGTTAAATAAAACTCTTAATTCTTTGCCGAGCTTTCGAGCATTTATTCAGCTCTTCTTCAGGGCTTCTGAAATACAAATAATCACATAATAAATTGAATCTAACATACAATTTTCCTTTGTTTTTATTTACTCACTGAATATGAGGTTATACATAAAAATTAATTGGCGCAGCTGCAGACATTTCGTCCAAGACTTGAAACTCTAATCTCGCAGAGACACGTCTTAATTACAACATAAACAACTAAAAAGACAATACTATAAATTAATTTCTTTGAATTTCCTCTTGACGTCAACGTTTCTTTTTTGTTTTTATTGAAGTTTGGGATCTTTTTTGACAATCACCTAACTTTATTAACCATCGACAGGACCATCGAAAAATACCAAGTTCCTTTGACTATGTTCCAACAAATATTTATATATTATACTTAATTTATTAGTATCGGTTTTCTTGTTAATTGTTTTTTCCCGTTTATTTATCTCTATC
>JARTUT010000167.1:0-43232 GCA_030674115.1 Micraspis discolor | reverse complement strand
GGGTCTATCTCTCTTCATATTCAAGGGCAGACTGTTTTATTGATTTTGTCATCTTTTCAATTACCCATAACTTTCGAACCACCTTAAATATTTTCATTATGTTTGGTACGTTTATTCTCTTCAACAACTTCTTCACACCGATATTAGGAATAAATTTTTTTCAGGACCGGCTTGGGAAAAATTCAGCCTTGAAAAACACCTTCTATATCAAAATTCCTTGAATTTCATAGGATATTCGAAGAAAGATGAAAAACTAAAAGGAGCAAGGTAATTTTTGTTCTTGCGCATGAGATTTTACCACACAATAAATTAAGTGAAACCTGAATAGTCATACAACACTGTAACCAGAATTTTAAATATCTCAATTTTATGACCCTTAACTTTCGAATCCGCCCTATATATTCTCATGATATTCGGTACGTTTATTCTTGTCATCAACTTCTTCATGCGGACATAGTAGTTGAATATTTTTCAGGTGCAGTCTAGTAAAATGAGTAAATTGAACTCAATAAAAAATAACACCATGTATATTGAATTTTTTTCTGGATGTGATTGAATATTTGGGAAGAAAATAAAATGCTGAAGACAGCAAGGTGTTTTTTCGTACTTGGGCATGCGATTTTAGCACACAGTACACCTTGTCAAACCTGAATATTCAGACAACATGGAAACGAAAATTTCAGAAAACTCAATTTTATGCAGTGATTATTTCTTATCCGATTGAACTTTTTCGGGTCATTTTTAGAGTGTTTCGTTCCCCAGGACTCATTTTATCGTTTATTTTTTATTTAGATATTTGTTTGATTTCATTTAAGATATATGTTTATTGATTCTTTCACACTCATTGTGCTGGCTGATTTTGAATCGCACTCTTTTTTAAGTCTGAGAAAAGACTTTTAGAACAAGCGCGTAAAAGCTCCTGATCTCACGTCAGTGCTTCCTTCCACATTTTTCTGTAATGTGTTCTCGCTTGTGAAATAATTGGTCCTCGATTATTAATTCAACTTTATGCATACCCTAACATATAACGAAAAGAAAAAATCAAAGAAGAACACAGAAACCCATATAAAAAATTGGCAAGAAACCCAGAAACCAGATGAAGAATGATATGAAAATGGCAAAAGAATACGAAGAAATAGAATGTTTAACATTCGATCTTGAAAAAACACTGCCACTACCACGATTAGCAACTGGAATACTGTTTTATAAGAGAAAAATTTGGCTCTACAATTTGGGAGTTCATTCCGGCTCAACCAACAAGGGTCATTTTATATCGGGACTGAAAACGAGGCAGGTCGGGGAGCACAAGAAATTGGATCATGTTTATTAAAACATATTAAAAAACCTCTTTAACGTTACTGATTTCATTTTTGTGGTCGGATTCCTGTGGCGGTCAAAACCGCAACATTAAGATGACACTCATTCTCAAAGCTGTTCTGCAGGCAGACCTTCTTTAAAAATAATTCGTATGCGTTTTCTTGTATCTGGGCATAGTTTTCTCCCGAACGATTCGGACTTTTCCGACGTCGAATGTGGACTTAAACATCAACAGCGCCTTTACCTGCTAGATTTTTATTATATAAAAATCATGAAAGACTGTCGAACGAAAAGTATAAAGTTTCGCGAATGCTATCTACTGAATTTTATGGGACCAATGAGCTAGAAAAACAAATAGTAAATAGAAAAGTGGATGTTGAGAATAAAAAAATTAGCTGGTTAAAAACACGTGAGATACTTCTTGATAAAGAAAAACGATTTTCAATTTTTCTGAAAACAAATTTTGAAGATAACTCGTATGCTGAAATAGATATCAGAAAAAAACAAATAGGTCGTCCGGCATTATTTAAAGATTTGCTAATACCAATGTGGCCTGAAGGAAAAAAAATATCACATCCAAAGGTAGAAGACATAAAATCTGTGATGCACTTAATTCCGAACGATTGCAAGCAATTTTATGAAAATATAACCGGCACCTGATTTTGAAGTGGAACCCATAATAGATGAATAAATAAAAAAAACAATATGTATTTTTACCTATTTAGTCAAGCAATAAAGTATCTTTAACCAAAAAGTGCTTACATTTATTTCACTGAAAAGAACTAACCCACAAAAACAAAAAAATTCAAGCGAAGTGTGTAATTTTTTTAATTTCCAATAATTCATATCGAATATGCATATTTAAAGCCCAATTATGTTATTAATTAAATTCATCTTTATTGTGTAATTAATTTTTCATAATTTTCAAAACTATAATAATAATAACAATAAGAGAGTTTATTAGTGAAAACCTTATAAACTCTGAAACAAACTGAGAGTTATCCTATTGATATATAATAACTCAATAACTTGTTTTTGGGGTTGGTTCCATTCAGCTAAAAGCCGTCCAATTATGCTTGAACTGAAAATAAGTTTTAGGCATACACCTCATTACTTATTATTGATGATTTATTTTTTGCCATAATAACCTGCACATAAAAATTTATTTTGTAGTGAAACCTTATGGAGGATTATCTATCTATTATTACGAGTATAATTTCCCATTAGACATACATGTAGATTGAATCTCTTTCAAATCTGTAAATTGATATTATTTATGCTTTTATTCGTTGTATTCTAAAGAGCTAAAATATTCTCGAAGCTCACGCTTTTCCGGTTCATACTCATCTCATTTAATGGCTCCACTGCGGGCGAAGCAGCGAGTAAAAAGCTAGTATCTAATATAACACATTCGCAGCTGGGTTCGGCATTAGCCATAGCTATCCTTAGTTTTGAAATCCCTAGTTCATTCTCAAATCCAATCAATTTATTGATGAATATAAAAATAAAATAAAAACTTACGTAAAACGTCTCTGTCTCCGCAATCAACATTCGAAGGTATGTCACACCTTGCTTTGTTCGGATTTGTATCATCGAACACTAAGCCGTCGGGGCAAAGCTTCTCTTCATATGATCCTCTGGAGCAAACATAATAAAGATCACACTGTACAGGATCAGGAAAAAATCCAGTTCTCTCTGGGCATTTGTATTGGGCCAAGCAACCTGTTAATAAAATTGGGTGAGTAAGTATTTCAAATTGGAATTAATCCATTGAGCTAGATTTCTTTCATGAAAAACCGAAGTCAAATTCGAATATATCCCACTGTCCGGTCAGTCGTTTACTCTTTATCTTCTAGAGAAGGTACTAAAAAATTTTTGAAATTTGGAAAGCTTTTCTTGAAGATATTCGATTTGTCGTAAAATGTTGTAAAATGAATTTCAACAAGAATTTGGGAATATATGGATAATTTTGATATCCTGATTGTACTATAATTTAATTTCAGAAGTGTGAGGCCACGAGAAAATATAAGACTTACTTTATGTGAAAGAAGTCACGAAAATTTATATAAGAAATTCAAGAATGGATATTCATTTTCCCTGACTCATACAAATTGACAGTTTGAAGTTTCACATGATCATTGGTTATTACAATAAGTCCTCCCGTCAACTGAAGAAAAATAGTATCTCATTGAAACCTAATATCGAAAGGTTTCAGAGTGAAACTTCTTGTAAAGAGTAGAAAAGCAGATAGGATTTAAAAAAAAAACTAGACAAGCATTGATAAGGTAAATACTCAAATACCACCGTCTAGCAAAGCAAGGTTTCTAAAAGCTGTGGGAACATAGATGCCATAATGAATTACAAACGAATGATGAAGACTCTGAAAACATTTGGGCGCTGTTGAACATATGTATAAAGGATATATAAACAAAAGTAATACATTCAGAAAGGAAACTTGAAAAAAACTCATGAAGGATTCAAGAAAATGAACCTTTGGATCATTTAAACACACTAATCAATTTATCAAGTGAAGATCTAAGTAAAGACCAAATATCTTTTCTCAACAATGATCTCAAATTCTTCATAACAACCAGAGTGATATCAAAAATGGAACTCAGCAGAAGAAACAGCACTAAATATTCAAAATCCTTAGAAAGCTGAAGAACATAGATGAAAACTTGAACCTTATTGGAGAAAAACAACAAATAATACCCTGTTACAAATATAAACAGAGCTCAAATGAGAGCTCTGAAAGATATCAAATCAGATAATTTCATCAAGATACTTCCAGAGGACAACTGAAATAAAACTATCATAATTGATATTGATCCTTAAAACCGAAAACCAATGAAATATTAGAATCGGTAAAATATAAGAATCCTACCTCCACAGTTGAAAGGAAAATTCAAGAAATGTTATACAAATATAAAACTCAATTTCTCATCCATACATTAGATCGAGACTAAAACCAGAAGTCAGCAAACTTTCATATCTTAATGCTCTGCCAATAAATAAAGTTAAAAAATAAAGGAACATGCTTATAAAAAAACATCAGGCTAAAATGTTGAAAATAATTTTAAAACTCAATTTATGACAATAGTATATAAAACTTAATAGTAAAATTGAGAAAGAAGCGTGGGGCGCTTGATATACGAAAATTAAGGCACAAAGCGCCCCACGCTTCTTTCTCAATTTTACTAGTATGTTTAATATACTATTGTCATAAATTGATTTTTAAAATTATTCCTAACTTTAAGGCCGATATTATTTATAAGTGTGTTTTATCAGTTTTTTCAAACTATATTTATTTTATATTTGAGAAATATGTTGACCCACGTCAGTGCTCTTCCCAAACATCAAACCATTTCGATTAATTTCGCACCAACTGAAACCGAATCAATAACGAAGGCAAACCACTCCCGATTCTAGCTAAGAAAAATCCAAGTGACCCATCGATTAGGAATTTTCAGCCAACTCCCCGTCAGAATCTCTGTCAAAAGTGTCATTTCTTATTATCATCGTTGCCAAAGTCCGATCACTATCAGTATAATTGTTTGCCAGATATCGTTGGATTAGAGAGGAAAACCCATAGCAATATGATTTTTGGCGCTCTTTTCACAGGCCCAAATGTCTGTATTATCGGAATATTTGAGTGAAAGTGTTATCAGTCGTTTCGTATAGACTCCTTGATGAAGGACCAGTTGTTAAAACCGATTCTGTTCGTCTGTCTGAACGGAATGAGCTAGAAAGCTGAAATTTTCAGGGTACGTCGAAGAAATCAATATCTCTTACGAGTTTGTTATGGACCAAATCCGTCCAATGGTTCAGAATATATGAGCATCTGAAATTTGGGTTCTTCAATAACTGCTAGAATATCCATCGGATTAAGTTGCAAGCTGAAAGATATATGAATAATGTCAGAGCAACTGAGCTTGCAACGTTTCGTGAAAATCAACACGCTAGAAAATTTCAAAGGAAAAATTTTCAATACTTTTTACTTCGTATGATATTGGATGTATTCAAAATAAAATTGTGCAAGTGTGGTCGTTATTGATATCTCGCATATTCTCAAATTTCTCTCAAGAGAAAATAGAAATTACAAAAAGTCCGTCAGAAGTATTAATCCTATCTCAGATGCGTAATCAATTGACAATTAGTTGGAAAAAAATTAATCGAAATAGTTCGTTTCGGCAAAATTTAGAAAGCACTGACGTGAGGTCAGATTGCTTTTGCGCTCTTGTTGAGCTACTTGCGAGTAAATATTCAAACCATAACAAACCTATAAGCACTCTGATCACGTGAACAATAATCTTTTCCCGTACTATGGGACAATGTGATGCAAATATGAACGCCTAATGAATGAACAAACCTTTATCTCAAATTAAAAATAACTACTCATAATTTTCCCCAAGCTTTGTTCGAAGCTATAATTCCCTTTTCCTAAAAACTTATGTCAGTGCTTTTCTGAGTTTTGACAATGTATATTATTTCAGCCATCGAGATTGAATTCTATCTCTATGATTTCCCGTTATGAAAAATTTTGATTAATATTAAGCCAACTGACACGGATTAATGAGCCCGGCATTTGCCAATCGAATATCGGTCTGTGATGGCCATCTTTCAAAGAAAATCATCGGGACGTATGTCATTTCTCTTTTCTCTTGAGTAAATTGAAAAAATGATCATGTCTTTAGGCGAAAAGAGAGATACCACAATGAAATTTGAGGATAAGTAAGATATCGATCACCTCAATATATTCACGAATTTTATTGAAATCCGAAAAATATGTTATGAGATAGTGAGGATTAAAATTTTTTTTTTGGGAATTTTTAAAAAATTTTCTAGCGTGACGATTTCTGCGGAAATTTTGCGAGCTGTTTTGTTGCAGCCTCCTCAACAATATTTCAAGTATCAATTTGATCGGATGGATATTCTAGTAGTTATTGAGGAAACAAAATTTAAGATGCTCATAACTACTGAACCATCCGACGGATTTGGCCCAATAACGAACTTGACCGAGATATTTGGACAATAAACATATTCTGAAAGAATGAAAACTCTAGCTGATTCCTTTTGGATGCTAGAGGGGACACGGCCGGCAGGCCGGCCGGACCGTCTCAACTTTCGCCACGAATTCTTCATCAGGGGTCGAACCTAATCGATTGAGACCATTTTCGGCTAGATATTCCAAAATTACAGACATTCGGGCAAATGATAGGGACTCTGTTCGGGTGAACAAGACCGCCAAAAATGATGAACGTTGTCAAAATTTAGAAAAAGTATTGTAGGATTTAGCATTTTTGACGGAATGGTGCCAGTGCGGACCTGTGTTGAAAATGTGATATCCGATATTGTCTTTGCGCGTCTTCGTGTATCGATAATTATTCTAAAGATAAAGAACCCTTCCCTTTTATTTGTTAGGCGCCGTCTAAACAACCCAATTGATGGGATATGTTCGAGTTGACATTTTTTAATATTTATGGAGTACCAAGTGAGACTCGGATGTGTTATGTGAAAAGGTTGACATGGCTCTCAAGAGTTTTGATAAATATTGGGAAAAGGACGCTGAGTGCAGTGGTGGAAACTGTGTTAAACCCCATTCGTTTAAAGTGGTCCAATGAGAGTGTTTAGGGATGTACCTTAAAAAATTAGGAAAGTTCCTGGAGACTGAAGGTTTCCATCGAAGGACTCTAAGTTTAGACGCTGATATGAACGGTAACCTTGGAGAAACACTCTAAGTTTAGACGTGGATATGAAAGGTAACCTTGGAGAAGGACTCTAAATTTAGACGCTAATAAGAACGGTAACCTTGGAGAAAAGACGTTAGACGAAAGACGAATAGAAGTTTAAGCCGAAATTAAGAACTTAACGATCGTTGTAGAATTTAGACGAAGAACTCAGTATCGGCCTTTTGTATTTATATGTTAGACGATAGTTCTATTTATATCTTAGTAGTGTGAATAAACTTGTAAATACAAGAGCCGTGTTTATTTCTACGTTAGACGTTATCTGTAGGCGAAAATCTATCATAACCCTAGACAATTGATAAAAAAGCCTACAGTACTGACACTGGTTTTAAGGAGAACGGAATTAGTGCTTCGAACAAAACTTAAGGAAAACTATGAGTAGTTATTTTTATTTTGAGATATAGGATTTTCTTTCATTGAGACGTTTGTATTTCGATGACATTGTTGCCAAGTATGGGAAAAGAATGTTATTCACTTGGGAGTGCTCTATAGAGATGTTATAGGAGGGATGCCTTCTATATTTCGCGTTTAGAGAACAAAACCAAATATAAATAATCGAAAATCGCTTTATTGTTTCTTAAAATATTCCGCATTGAGATTTATACACTTTTGCATATGTTTGAACCAATTGTCGAAGAACTTTCACCTTTTTAATTGCGGTATCTCCAAAACATGCATTCTGAACGCATCAACCGCTTCTTCAGCAGTTGGCTTTCCTGATTTCTTGGGAGACAACTGGCAAACAAATAGTTATGTACCTCTCATTATTGACTGTTCTGCGTTGTTCTATTGGTACGATTGCGACATGTCCAGTTTTTTCAACAAACAGGCGACCATTTGCTGGGAAGTGCTTCGTACGCGAGCTACTTTTGTTGGATTCGGCTCATCTTGAAACATCCACGTCGAAAGTTGTAAAAAATAATGGCATGAAAATGTTCACGATTTAATGCCATTTTTGGGTGAGATGAATCTTTTAGGTTACTGTAAACAACACAAATAGCGCTCGTATGTCAAAACTTCTGACTACGTATAACCTCAAAAAATTTCAAGATTTACGATACAGCTGTCAGTTATCAGATTGCGACACTAGGGTTGTCCTATCCCGAAATATAAAGGCAACCCTCGTAGTTTGAATATTCACTCACAAGTAGCTCAACAAGAGTTCCAAAGCCGTCTGATGTCACAACAGTGCTTCCTAACATTTTTCATTTACATAAATCTTACAACGAAATATGCGATAATGGTAAAATTTAATTACTGACTGATTCATTTTATTCAACTGAAAACGTAATATTTGAATGAAATTAAGTCTTTAGAGAGCAATTAAAAGTGCTTATTACGGTATACTAAAAAACCTTTCAAAAATTAACCTGAGCTCTTGAAATTATAATTTAAACCTCTACTCAACATTACTTGAATCGGAGCTTGGAACAACAACGTGATGCATTCAATCAAGTCTTCGTGAGTTAATCTGATCTCAAACAGTATATGGAACAAATTTAGAAAGCACTGACGTGAGGTCAGATTGCTTTGGCGCTCTTGTTGACCTACTTGCGAGTAAATATTCAAACCTTAACAAATCTATAAGCTCTCTGGTTGGGTGAACAATAGTCTTTTTCCGTACTATGGGACAATGTGATGCAAATATGAAAGCATAATGAATGAACAAACCTTTATCTCAATTTGAAAATAACTATTCATAATTTTCACCAAATTTAGTTCTATCCTTCTCCTAAAAACTTACGTCATTACTTTTCTGAGTTTTGACAACGTCATCGACATCGAATTCTACCTCTATGAATTCTATGAAAATTTTGATTGATATTACGCCAACTGACACTGATATCTAGGTCCGCAAGTTGTCAAACGAATATCGATCTGTGATGGCAAATCTTTCAATGACAAAGCTCGGACTTCATGACATTTCTATTTTTCTCTTGAGTAAATGAAAAAATGATCATATCATCAGAAGGGGAAAGCTACGATAATGAAATTTGAGGATGAGTAAGATATCGGTAACCTCAATATATATACAGATTTTTATTTAAATCTAAATGAAGTCTTAGGAGATATTGAGTATTGAAAATTTTTTTTGGAATTTTTAAAATTTTCTAGCCCGACGATTTCTGCGAAATTTTGCGAGCTGTTTAGTTGCAGCCTCCCTCGACAATATTTCAAGTATCAATTTGATCGGATGGATATTCTAGTAGTTATTGAGGAAACAAAATTTAAGATGCTCATAACTACTGAACCATCCGACGGATTTGGCCCAATAACGAATTTGACCGAGATATTTGGACAATAAACATATTCTGAAAATATGAAAACTCTAGCTGATTCCTTTTGGATGCTAGAGGGGGACACGGCCGGCAGGCCAGCCGGACCGTCTCAACTTTCGCCACGAATTCTTCATCAGGGTCGAACCCAATCGATTGAGACCATTTTCGGCTAGATATTCCAAAATTACAGACATTCGGGCAAAATGATAGGCACTCTTTCGGGTGAACAAGAGCGCCAAAAATAGATCTTGATATCGATTCGAATTTTCCTAGTGGAAGATTAAATTATTTTGTGAAATGTTTTATTTTTATATATTATCTAAAAATTCAGAAAACCATCTACGTGAGGTCAGGAGCATTTGCGCTCTTGATCTAGAGTCATCTTCGTTCTCTGGAACAATGTAATACAAATACAACGTCGCCAGCCATATTATATTTTAAAGTTAAATCCATAAAACCCTGCCAATCAAAAAATTTTGAATAATCCATAAGAATTGATGAATACGAAAGATCAATCCTCCAAAGTAAATCAAACACATTCACTCTATCCATTTAATAGGACGAATATTGCAGAAATGCAAGAAAGGTTAATGTAAATATCTTTTAGAATTTTCGACATACAGCTAATAACCAGTGTGAAAAGAGCGGCCAAAGATAGCGGCCGAAATATTCGAATACACCCGAGCGGCCAATCCATTGGCGTGCGCGTCGGTTCATATTAATTATACGAATTCGGTGCTGAAATTGAATTAATTGGAGAAATAAGAGGGATATCAGTGCCATTGCGATTTTCTACATCTGGTAGATGAATTCTGAGAGAAATGCATTCATCTAAGATACAAATATGTCGAATTGGACTAGTCTGATTTAATTCACTTATATTTCTCGATAACGGAATGGGGCCAATGATATTGCAAAAATACGAGGAATACTGGCAGTAAGGAATTGATTGGAAAGTATAGTGTATTTTTTAAAAAAAAAATAGACTACACACAGAATTTTTGGGAATAGTTTTTGATAAATGAAATTCGGAGTCGTCCTTCGATGGAAAGGCGGAATTCTTAAATCACCAAATTTGAAGCAAATATTCCATAGAACATGGGAAGAAAAAGGCCGAGAAAAATTCGACTTGCCGAGGGGGCTCTGGGGTTGAAATTTCAACCCTTAACATTCAAGGTCGTTTTTCGATAAGAAAAAAAGATCCTTGCATCACCAAATTTGGTACAAATATTCCGTAGGACATGGAGAAGAATAAGACGAAAAAAAATTCGACTTGCCTAGGGGCTCTGGGGTTCAAATTGCAACCCTTATCTTTCAATTTCGTTTTCGATAAGAAAAAAAAAGATCCTTGCATCACCAAATTTGAAACAAATATTCCTTAGGACATGGAGAAGAATAAGACGAAAAAAAATTCGACTTGCCAAGGGGCTCTGGGGTTCAAATTGCAACCCTTATCTCTCAATTTCGTTTTTCGATAAGAAAAAAAAAAAAAATCCTTGCATCACCAAATTTGCAACAAATATTCCTTAGGACATGGAGAAGAATAAGACCAAAAAAAATTCGACTTGCTTAGGGGCTCTGGGGTTGAAATTGCAACCCTTAACTTTCAAGTTCGTTTTTCGATAAGAAAAAAGATCCTTGCATCACCAAATTTGGTACAAATATTTCTTAGGACCTGGAGAAGAATAAGCCGAAAAAAATTCGACTTGCCTAGGGGCTCTGGGGTTCAAATTGCAACCCTTAACTTTCAAGTTCGTTTTCGATAAGAAAAAAGATCCTTGCATCACCAAATTTGGTAAAAATATTCCGTAGGACATGGAGAAGAATAAGACGAAAAATTCGACTTGCCTAGGGGCTCTGGGGTTCAAATTGCAACCCTTATCTTTCAATTTCGTTTTTCGATAAGAAAAAGATCCTTGCATCACCAAATTTGGAACAAATATTCCTTAGGACATGGAGAAGAATAAGACGAAAAAAATTCGACTTGCCAAGGGGCTCTGGGGTTCAAATTGCAACCCTTATCTTTCAATTTCGTTTTCGATAAGAAAAAAAATCCTTGCATCACCAAATTTGGAACAAATATTCCTTAGGACATGGAGAAGAATAAGACGAAAAAATTCGACTTGCTTAGGGGCTCTGGGGTTGAAATTGCAACCCTTAACTTTCAAGTTCGTTTTCGATAAGAAAAAAGATCCTTGCATCACCAAATTTGGTACAAATATTTCTTAGGACCTGGAGAAGAATAAGCCGAAAAAATTCGACTTGCTCTAGGGGCTCTGGGGTTCAAATTGCAACCCTTAACTTTCAAGTTCGTTTTCGATAAGAAAAAAGATCCTTGCATCACCAAATTTGGTACAAATATTTCTTAGGACCTGGAGAAGAATAAGCCGAAAAACAATTCGACTTGCCTAGGGGCTCTGGGGTTGAAATTGCAACCCTTAACTTTCAAGTTCTGTTTTTCGATAAGAAAAAGATCCTTGCATCACCATATTTGAAACAAATATTCCTTAGGACATGGGGTAGAAGAAGCCGAAAAATTCGACTTGCCTAGGGGCTCTGGGGTTCAAATTGCAACCCTTATCTTTCAATTTCGTTTTCGATAAGAAAAAAATCCTTGCATCACCAAATTTGGAACAAATATTCCTTAGGACATGGAGAAGAATAAGACGAAAAAATTCGACTTGCTTAGGGGCTCTGGGGTTGAAATTGCAACCCTTAACTTTCAAGTTCGTTTTCGATAAGAAAAAAGATCCTTGCATCACCAAATTTGGTACAAATATTTCTTAGGACCTGGAGAAGAATAAGCCGAAAAAATTTGACTTGCCTAGGGCTCTGGGGTTCAAATTGCAACCCTTAACTTTCAAGTTCGTTTTTCGATAAGAAAAAGATCCTTGCATCACCAAATTTGGTACAAATATTTCTTAGGAGATGGGGAAGAATAAGCCGAAAAACAATTCGACTTGCCTAGGGGCTCTGGGGTTGAAATTGCAACCCTCACCTTTCAAGGTCGTTTTTCGTTGAGAAAAAAAGATCCTTGCATCACCAAAGTTGGAACAAATATATAACAAATTTAAAATACGATCCTAATTGCTAAATATTGAAAACTCCTTAGCGGAAGTCATTTTTTTGTTCCAAAATTTTCACAATCTCGCAGGAAACATCTATTCCGAATTTGCTTGTGTAAGGATCGAACCAATTGAAGAAAAATTTGGGCAGAAATTTTTCAGAATGAAAAATTGAACACACAATATCCATACGTTTTGAAGAAGTATATTAGGGACCATATCAATAATACATGTATAATAACAATACCCTACAAGAAATAAAAACTTGAAATATCTTCGATAATGATATATGCAGTTTGCTTGCATAAACATTGCAAAAGATTTATAATCTTATAAGTCACACAATCTCCACAGATGATAGTTTTCAGCACATCCATCGATTTCCACAACGAAAAAAACTCAATGGGTATGTGAAAGGATTGGAAAAAATATTTGCAGAATGTCTTACCAGGACAAAACCATTGAAATATAAACAAAAGCTATTGTTGAAATGCAATGACCGATTCATAAATAAAACAAAAAACGTTAGGAATATCGTATCTGATACTATACTGAGGAAGATACGATCAGAAAAACTTGCTCAGTTTGATAGAGACGAAACCATATTTTCGATCTTATAAAAATAAAATTCCCGAATGAAAAAGATCAATTGATGAAAAAGTACGCCGTGCTTTTATCAGATTGAAGGTTTATTTAATATTGCTGATAGAGATTTGAGTGACCTAGTAATTTTCACCTTTCTTTCTTATCGAAAAACGACCTTGAAAGTTAAGGGTTGCAATTTCAACCCCAAAGCTCCTAGGCAAGTCGATTTTTTTATCGGAATATTAATCCCCATGTCCTAAGAAATTTTGTACCAAATTTGGTGATGCAAGGATCTTTTTTCTTATCAAAAACGACCTTGAAAGTTAAGGGTTGCAATTGAACCCCAGAGCCCCTAGGCAATTGGAATGTCTTTTCGTCCTATTCTTCCCCATGTCCTAACGAATATTTGTTTCAAATTTGGTGATGCAAGGATCTTTTTTTCTTATCGAAAAACGAACTTGAATGTTAAGGGTTACAATTTGAACCCCAGAGCCCCTAGGCAAGTCGAATTTTTTCTCGGCTTGTTCTTCCCCATCTCCTAAGAAATATTTGTACCAAATTTGGTGATGCAAGGATCTTTTTTCTTATCGAAAAACGACCTTGAATGTTAAGGGTTGCAATTGAACCCCAGAGCCCCTAGGCAATTGGAATGTCTTTTCGTCCTATTCTTCCCCATGTCCTAACGAATATTTGTTTCATATTTGGTGATGCAAGGATCTTTTTCTTATCGAAAAACGAACTTGAATGTTAAGGGTTGCAATTTGAACCCCAGAGCCCCTAGGCCAGTCGAATTTTTTTCAATTATTCTTCCCCATGTCCTAAGGAATATTTGTACCAAATTTGGTGATGCAAGGATCGTTTTTCCTATCGAAAAACGACCTTGAATGTTAAGGGTTGAAATTTCAACCCCAGAGCCCCTCGGCAAGTCGAATTTTTCTCAGCCTGTTCTTCCCCATCTCCTAAGAAATATTTGTACCAAATTTGGTGATGCAAGGATCTTTTTCTTATCGAAAACGAACTTGAAAGTTAAGGGTTGCAATTTGAACCCCAGAGCCCCTAGGCAAGTCGAATTTTTTTTCGTCTTATTCTTCTCCATGTCCTAAGGAATATTTGTTTCAAATTTGGTGATGCAAGGATCTTTTTTTCTTATCGAAAAACGAACTTGAAAGTTAAGGGTTGCAATTTGAACCCCAGAGCCCCTAGGCAAGTCGAATTTTTTTTCGGCTCGTTCTTCCCCATGTCCTAAGGAATATTTGTTCCAAATTTGGTGATGCAAGGATCTTTTTTTCTGATCGAAAAACGACCTTGAATGGTAAGGGTTGCAATTTCAACCCCAGAGCCCCTAGGCAAGTCGAATTTTTTCTCGGCTTGTCCTTCCCCATCTACTAAGAAATATTTGTACCAAATTTGGTGATGCAAGGATCTTTTTTTCTTATCGAAAAACGAACTTGAAAGTTAAGGGTTGCAATTTGAACCCCAGAGCCCCTAGGCAAGTCGAATTTTTTTTCGGCTTCTTCTTTCCCATGTCCTAAGGAATATTTGTTCCAAATTTGGTGATGCAAGGATCTTTTTTTCTTATCGAAAAACGAACTTGAAAGTTAAGGGTTGCAATTTGAACCCCAGAGCCCCTAGGCAAGTCGAATTTTATTTCGGCTTCTTCTTCCCCATGTCCTAAGGAATATTTGTTCCAAATTTGGTGATGCAAGGATCTACTTTTCTTATCGAAAACGAACTTGAATGTTAAGGGTTGCAATTTGAACCCCAGAGCCCCTAGGCAAGTCGAATTTTTTTTCGGCTTCTTCTTCCCCATGTCCTAAGGAATATTTGTTCCAAATTTGGTGATGCAAGGATCTTTTTTTCTTATCGAAAAACGAACTTGAAAGTTAAGGGTTGCAATTTGAACCCCAGAGCCCCTAGGCAAGTCGAATTTTTTTTCGTCTTATTCTTCTCCATGTCCTAAGGAATATTTGTTCCAAATTTGGTGATGCAAGGATCTTTTTTTCTTATCGAAAAACGAACTTGAAAGTTAAGGGTTGCAATTTGAACCCCAGAGCCCTAGGCAAGTCAAATTTTTTTCGTCTTATTCTTCTCCATGTCCTAAGGAATATTTGTTTCAAATTTGGTGATGCAAGGATCTTTTATCTTATCGAAAAACGAACTTGAAAGTTAAGGGTTGCAATTTGAACCCCAGAGCCCCTAGGCAAGTCGAATTTTTTTCGTTATATTTTTCTCCATCTCTAAAAATATTTGTACCAAATTTGGTGATGCAAGGTTTTTTTTTTCTTATCGAAAACGAACTTGAAAGTTAAGGGTTGCAATTTGAACCCCAGAGCCCCTAGGCAAGTCGAATTTTTTTCGGCTTCTTCTTCCCCATGTCCTAAGGAATATTTGTTCCAAATTTGGTGATGCAAGGATCTTTTTCCTATCGAAAACGACCTTGAATGTTAAGGGTTGAAATTTCAACCCCAGAGCCCCTCGGCAAGTCGAATTTTTCTCAGCTTCTTCCTCCTATGTCCTAAGGAATATTTGTTCCAAATTTGGTGATGCAAGGATCTTTTTTTCTTATCGAAAAACGAACTTGAAAGTTAAGGGTTGCAATTTGAACCCCCAGAGCCCCTAGGCAAGTCGAATTTTATTTCGGCTTCTTCTTCCCCATGTCCTAAGGAATATTTGTTCCAAATTTGGTGATGCAAGGATCTACTTTTCTTATCGAAAAACGAACTTGAAAGTTAAGGGTTGCAATTTCAACCCCAGAGCCCCTAGGCAAGTCGAATTTTTTCGTCTTATTCTTCTCCATGTCCTAAGGAATATTTGTTTCAAATTTGGTGATGCAAGGATCTTTTTTCTTATCGAAAAACGAACCTTAAAGTTAAGGGTTGCAATTTGAACCCCAGAGCCCCTAGGCCAGTCGAATTTTTTTTCGGCTTATTCTTCCCATGTCCTAAGGAATATTTGTACCAATTTGGTGATGCAAGGATCTTTTTTTCTTATCGAAAAACGACCTTGAATGTTAAGGGTTGAAATTTGAACCCCAGAGCCCCTAGGCAAGTCGAATTTTTTTCGTCTTATTCTTCTCCATGTCCTACGGAATATTTTTACCAAATTTGGTGATGCAAGGATCTTTTTCTTATCGAAAACGAACTTGAAAGTTAAGGGTTGCAATTTGAACCCCAGAGCCCCTAGGCAAGTCGAAATTTTTTTCGTCTTATTCTTCTCCAGGTCCTAAGAAATATTTGTACCAAATTTGGTGATGCAAGGATCTTTTTTTCTTATCGAAAAAACGAACTTGAGAAGTTAAGGGTTGCAATTTCAACCCCAGAGCCCCTAAGCAAGTCGAATTTTTTTCGTCTTATTCTTCTCCATGTCCTAAGGAATATTTGTTCCAAATTTGGTGATGCAAGGATTTTTTTTTTCTTATCGAAAAACGAACTTGAAAGTTAAGGGTTGCAATTTCAACCCCAGAGCCCCTAGGCAAGTCGAATTTTTTCGTTATATTTTCTCCATCTCCTAAGAAATATTTGTACCAAATTTGGTGATGCAAGGTTTTTTTTCTTATCGAAAAACGAACTTGAAAGTTAAGGGTTGCAATTTGAACCCCAGAGCCCCTAGGCAAGTCGAATTTTTTTTCGGCTCGTTCTTCCCCATGTCCTAAGGAATATTTGTTTCAAATTTGGTGATGCAAGGATCTTTTTTTCTGATCGAAAAACGACCTTGAATGGTAAGGGTTGCAATTTCAACCCCAGAGCCCCTAGGCAAGTCGAATTTTTTCTCGGCTTGTTCTTCCCCATCTACTAAGAAATATTTGTACCAAATTTGGTGATGCAAGGATCTTTTTTTCTTATCGAAAAACGAACTTGAAAGTTAAGGGTTGCAATTTGAACCCCAGAGCCCCTAGGCAAGTCGAATTTTTTCGGCTTATTCTTCTCCATGCCCCTAAGGATTATTTGTTCCAAATTTGGTGATGCAAGGATTTTTTTTTCTTATCAAAAACGAACTTGAAAGTTAAGGGTTGCAATTTGAACCCCAGAGCCCCTAGGCAAGTCGAATTTTTTTTCGGCTCGTTCTTCCCCATGTCCTAAGGAATATTTGTTCCAAATTTGGTGATGCAAGGATCTTTTTCTTTATCGAAAAACGACCTTGAATGTTAAGGTTGAAATTTCAACCCCAGAGCCCCTCGGCAAGTCGAATTTTTCTCGGCCTATTTCTTCCCATGTCCTATGGAATATTTGCTTCAAATTTGGTGATGTAAGAATTCCGCCTTTCCATCGAAGGACGACTCCGAATTTCATTTATCAAAAACTATTCGCAAAAAAATTCTGTGTGTAGTCTATTTTTTTTCAGTAATACACTATACTTTCCAATCCAATTCCTTACTGCCAGTATTCCTCGTATTTTCGCAATATCATTGGCCCCATTCCGTTATCGAGAAATATAAGTGAATTAAACAGCTAATAGACAAAACTTCCAATTGTATGGTGGACGATCCATTAGACTCTTTATTTTTCCTCTTTTTAATTTTATTTGAACATCTTGATATGATTATGTGAATATGTGTTCTGAAGAAACCAATGTTATATTTTTGATGTTTTAAAAATGAAATGAAACCCAGAAACATGCAGAGTCACCATATCTTGATTGAATTTGTGAAATTTACTGACAAATATTTGTTTTATTCACTTTATGTTAATTACTTTTGAAGTTATATTTCACCAAGAGAAATGCATTTTGAATATTTTCAAATTGTATATCTCACCAGCTATAACACATAAAACAACAAACAATCCTCTTGCTACCATTGTGAGCGTAACTTTAACAGTATATCACTTATAATCGAATGCGTTACCTTAATTTTCGGATAGATAATATAATTCCGATTGGGAATTAAGAAAGTGGTTCAGTTCATGAATGTGGCTGAGAACAGAACCAGTTCTCTCACCTTTTTCTCGCTATCAGGAAATTGTGGGGGACTAGGTAATATGGGCGAGTCGGCTACAATGATAAATACTTGTAAGAAGGTTAATTGCCCCAAGATATTGTTTTGCATTGAGTTAACCTCCGTTTTCACTATCATATAAAATTCCATAAGTATGTCGCTTCCTGTCAACTTCCTGAAGAGATTTTTGTGCGTCTGTTTCTAGTGCATAATAGATATGTCGCTTTCCTCAAATCTTTGTGATTTTCGAATATTTGTCCGAAAATGATCTGTCTCAAGCGATGGGTTCGACGCTCTGACGAAGTAGACATGGGCAAAGTTAAATGTTTTTCAAGCGGACCTTTTAAGCTGGATCTTTCGTAGGGGACTTAACATATACAAATAATAATGTAATTAAAGCTATTAGTGAGCTGCAAAATGAAAAGAGTATGACCGAATGGTGGAATGAAGAAATCAAAGAACTAGTTGAGAGGATAAAAGAAATGTACAATAAATGGTTCGCTACGATGGATATGAGTGATCTTGTACAGTAGAAAATTTGAATAATGCAGTGAAGGAAGCACTAAATAAAGCTAAGAATGAAATGTGGAATAAGGCCTGCGATAATGTCGAGAAATTCTCTGGTAGCACAAAATATAAATAAAAAAATAATAAGGATATATATATATATATATATTTGAACTTTTATGATATAAATTGAAAATTGAAGGAGCTAAAACTGATCCTTGAGGAAGACCGTATTTCAATGTTTTGAAGTTGCTACTCTTATTGTCAACAAAAACACGAAACATTCTATCAGATAACATATTTTCTAATAATCGTACCATTTTCCCACACTTCAGATGGGTATAGAGTTTGAAAATAAATCTATCTTTCCACACAGTGTCATATGCCGAAGATGAATCGATGAAAGCAGCTCCTGTTATCAACCTATCATAGAAGCCTAATTCTATGAAAGTTGTAAGGCTGAGAACCTGATCTGAACAATTTCTATTTTTCCTAAAGCCTCCCTGGAAATTTTGTAGAGCATTTTCTATAGAAGATTCAATTCTAAAAAGAATTAGTCTTTCTAATATCTTGAAAGGAACACTCAATAAACTGATGGGTCGATAACTACTAGGATCACAAGGATTTTTTCCTCGTTTCAAAATACCTATTACTTTAGCCTTACGAAATTCGGAAGGAAAGTTTCCCGAATTCAGAATATTGTCCGTCAAAACCTGCTGGCTTTCGAGATTTGGTAGATTTGATTGCAGCCCTCAATTCATTTATATTGAATCATCATCATCATCATCATCATCATGATTTATTTACCATCAAAATATATTACATGGCAAGTCAAAATACAATAAGATCAAAAATAGAACAGTATAAAATATAAATATAAAAGACAAAAATGGATGTGACACATGTTCTAAAGTAGGAGCTGATCTCCTGAATATCTGTAATTTTTTCTTTATATTCCTCATTTTAGATTGGGATAAATTGACTGATTCAGATACATTAACTAGGCGACGAGCGATTAAACTTGGATCAATTTTTGATGATGAGGAGATAAGAGGAGTAGCTTCACCTAATTTTCTCAATATATTTATTCTTTTAAACTTTTGGCTGACAATATTTAGTTAGCAAACAATAAAGCATATAGATCAGGGGTTAGTGGCGGGGTGTCATACAATACGGCATATGATATAAAAGCCAATATATCCCATGAACTCCTACTCGAATGTGTAAAATTCATTTTGGATACAACACTATCCCATTTCTCTTTTCGACTTGTATTGATAGAATTCATAAGCCTTTCACATTTATCAACGGATGGTGATTTTTGATAGTCCTTGTACAGATTATCGGTTTCTTTCGACCAACTTAGAATATAATCTTTCCGGAAACCTCTTGGAACGAACTTTTTTGCTGTGGCTTTCACAACACCTAAGAATCTGTGATAGTTATCATGAGTGGGTTTAATCCCTCTAATATCACTGTCTACCTTCTTAGCAAATTCAATCCAATTCGCTCTCTTGAAATTCCAACGAGGTCTTCTTAAACATTCTGAATATTGAATTAAACTTCTTGAAGTCAACAGCCTATGTTGGCTATGAGGAAAAGCTCCTAAAATTACGCTTTACAGGAAGCGGTTTGCAGGTATTGTCCCAAGACACTAGGCAGAGATCAGGATTGTAGCCTCTATTCCATCGAGAAGAATGAAAAGATGGTACATCTTTTCCATCAAAAATTAAATAGAAATTATTATCTTCCATCCAGTCAGCTAAAGCTATTCCACTTCTATCATTTTTATTATATATTTCTTCGCGCTTATAGGAAATGTAACTTGAAAGCATTCAATAAAACCAACAACGTATCTCCAACTTCATATTTAATGCTACTTGGGTTGCTTCTGAATTCAACTAACCAATAAACCACCAGATGAATAAAGATAAATAATACTTGACGTTGAATTAGAGTGAAACAATACGTCAAAGTTTCGCATGCTCGTTTTCATTCAGAAAGGTAATTGAAACAACTACAAGATCTGTGGTCGCGCCACTTATAAATCTTGAGACCATCCGCGTTTTTCAGTAACGGAAAAAGTATCATCTCCATATTTATTTATTTATTAACGGGATAAACCCAACTTTAAAAATCCAAATTAACACATAATTATAATTACAATATATAATACAACTTAATATAGGTTGATAGAAAAAAAAGAAAACAATACAAAAATTCCAGAAATCAACTAACGGATCAATACAAACTTCGATTGACATAACGCACAATCAAGGGATAACTGAGATTAGAGAAGTCTATGCCTGTTCTACTGGCAGTGTTTACATGTTGCGAGATTCTTGGAATTGACGAAGCTCTAGTATAATTGTACCTATAAGTTCTGAAAGCTAGCAGCGCGGTTCCTCTAACATTTCTAGATGGAACGTTAAAACCAAACAAAGATAGAAGGTCGGAAGAGGACAGCCCCCGATCAATCCAGCAAACAACAATACATCCGCCCTTATCCTACGAGTACGCAAAGCAGAAAGGTGAAGAAGTGATCTCATATGAGTTGCAGAAAAATTTACTCGCGATATTCCCATCCTGCACGACATAGAGAGAAGAAACCTATTTTGGACTCGTTCTATCCTGTCACAATCTTCATAAGTATATGGAGACCATACACAGGAGGCATACTCAAGATGCGGCCTAACAAGACTGACATTAAGATGTTTCAAAGTATTGATATCCCTGAACTCAAACGAGTGCCGCCAAATGAACCCCAGCATACGAAACCCCGCACTAACTATATGGTCAATATGCGCCCTGAAACACATCCTATTGTCGTAAAAAACACCTAAGTCTTTAGCGATGTCCGCAGAAAGTATTGATTGCTCACTCAGATAGTAGTACGATACAAAGCGCTGCTCACGCCTAACTATACTCATATGTTTGCACTTACCAAGGTTAATGATGACTTTATTATCTTTACACCATTGTTCCAATCGATTCAGATCAGATTGAAGATCAGCATATCGTTTAGAGTGTTAACTCTTAAATAAACTTTGAGGTCGTCGGCGAACAAAAGGAAACGTGCAAACCTAAAGCAAGTGGTAATGTCATTTATATAAATTAGAAACAACAGAGGGCCCAAATGACTACCCTGAGGTACACCTGAATCAACAATGTATGTCGGGGAGAAGGAATCACGAACTTTAACTGATTGAGCACGGCGGGTGAAATATGATATAAACCACTTCCTCAAGATGCAAGTTATTCCAAAAGACGACAGTTTCTCACTCAAAATGAAATGATCTACCTTATCGAAGGCCTTAGAAAAGTCAGTATATACAACATCAACTTTCCAAGACATCGAAGACATACTGGGCGAAAACCAATAGATTGGACTCAACACCCCTACACTTAGTAAAGCCATGCTGTTGCTCGTCCAATCTGGACGATATATCCTTCTGTATACGATCCAGCATCAATGTCTCAAGAATTTTAGGAATGGCGCTCATAATGCTTTTAGGTCTGTAATCAGCAATATTATACCGACTCCCAGACTTAAACAATGGCTTAACCGTACTACACTTCCACTTGGTAGGAAAAACACCAGTTGATAAGGATCTGTTGAACAATATCCTGAGTGGAAGTGCAATTGAGGAACAGCAGTTCTTCAAAAAGAATGAAGGCAGGAAGTCAGGTCCCGGACCCTTCCCAGTATCAACAGTTGTATAGATAGGATTATAAAAGCGGTCAGATGGTTATCGGAAAAACCATAAGTTTTTGTCGACATTTATAGGGATGTTTTAAATTATATCAATTAAGGCCAATAAAGGATATATAGGGGACAGGGAAAATTTATTGTATCTACATTATATAACTTTAAATTTTATAAGGCAGTGTCGAAGAGTGTATTCGCACTTTTATAAAACAAAAAATGCTACTTGGGTATTGTAAAAATTTTTATACAAATAAAATGTATTTTTGTCAACAGAATGTTACAATAACATTGATAAAGTAAAACACACTTTTGAAAATTTAAATAAAAATGTAAAAAAAACGTCAAATACCCCGTTCTGCTCCGAGTACGGGCAATAGAATGCAGCGAGTTTCAGTAAAGATTAAGGATAACGTTTATACGTTTAGAGACGAGGTTATTGATGTTGGTGTACGTCAGGGGAGTGTTCAGGGATCTGTCCTGTTTACATTGTGTATGAACGATTAACCTACGGCTTTGAATAGTGTTTTTCAAACATTTGTTGATGTTTTTTCAATTTGTGGATGGCGCCAGTGCACATTATTAAAAGGAAACACAAAAAATCCTGCATCGCGAACTGTTTTTGAGGTGATTAATAGTTGGTGTAGTCGAGGCTGGCTCCTTCTCAATATAAATGAAACTGAGTACATTGAATTCAAGACTAATAGATCTAGAGATAATTTTCTAGAAACAATTTCTTTTTATAATACCATCAATGAAACAGCACAATCTATCAAATTTTCTGGGAGTTCGAGTCGATGATCAGTTGAATTGGTGCGAACATTTAAATCGGTTGAGTAAAAAGTTAAGTAGTGCACTGTATATGATAAGAGTGTTATCCCGGCGTGTCCACAGGCAACTTTTAAGAACCATCTATTTCTTAAATTTTGAGTTTATACTTTGGTTTGGAATAGCAATTTTAGGGATGGTTATGACGACCAAAGACTATTTGTTATTAAAAAATCCGCGTTACGATCTATGCTGAGTCTGAAATATAAAAACGTACAGGGACCGTTTCTGACAGAATCAAATTCTAATAAACATTATTGTGAGAATCTTTGAAATGTCAATAACAGAAGAAGAACTGTAGCTTTCCACTTTCCTGTGCATAAAATGACACTTACTGAAAAGAACACCATGTATAAATATATATATATAAAATTCTATAATAGTTAACCTAAAAATAGTTAAAGTATTGTTAATTTTACTGAATTCAAGGAAGAACTCATGAATTGGATTGATGATATCGAGCCTCACACGATTTCGAAATTCTTGAACTATTTCTGTATGAATTTTTCTCAATATTTTTGACGGTTTCTCATTTTTTTGTATATGTTATGTATTGAAAATTCTGAGCATAATATTGTTATTGTTATGCAAGATGATCCATTCAAAAAACAACTTAACTTTGTTGAATATCTATTTTCTGAAATACTTTTGATTGGAAATAGTTTCCTGATATGTCAAATTGAAAATAGAAGAAATGAAAGAAATAGTACATATTTTTATAAAACCCTGTATTCAGGACAATAACAGTTTCCGGTTCTGTTCATTCTTGTTTGTCGCTACGGAGGAATAAAAAAAATATTAAAAAAAGGAATTTATTTTAGAATAACATCTTTCAATTACAAAAATATCAGTTCAAAAAAATAAACAAAAGGTGCTTTAACAATGTGCTCTTAAAACATTACAATTAAGACTCACAATAAAATCAGGTTGTGCCCTTTTCATTAATATTACAAATAATTCAATCATGACATAATCTCTAAATGCTAAATTCAATTTGTGTCAGGTCAATTCGAAATATTTCCAGATGAAAGAAGAAATTTTCTCAATAGTCTGTCACAGAATCACAAAGATTCGAAAACTGTGTTGCAGCTATTATTTCTTACTTGCTATTTTTCTTAGGTTTGGCTAGAGATACTGGTGGGTCATCTTTGTACCAGTCTTCGCTGTGAAAGAAAAAAATTATTAGTATATATATTGAATTTTGCACTCGTTAAGATCAGATAAGTCAGAGGGAAGAATTCCTATTTCAAAAAATATGTTGATTGAAATTTTCTTTGTAACTAATTAAAATAGGAAACTTCTGAGAATAAACAACATAGAAACTCACAAATGTACATGATATAGATATTCACTAGAATCCGATTGCTTTTCGATTCGAAAATGCCAAAAAGTATAACTCGTATCTGAAGACCAAATACTCAGTTCCGATTAGTGCCATCATATTTTAATTGAATCAGCTCACGAGAGTGAGTAGTAATAGAATTCATCACGCAAATACGCAAAAATCATCGTTGAACTCTTATACAGTGAGGAAAACTCTTTTGGAATCATTTTAAAAATTTCAAACACACATAATTCTCTTATTTACAGATCAACAGAATAATTAGAACCCAAAATGTTTCAACATAGATGACATCGTCATGACATTCGAGTTTTGGTGTGTTCATTGAAAGTGACATCAGATTATGTCCGGATGATTGATTTGCATCGAAAATCCATATAAAGCTCTCCTTATTTTCTCTTCCAATTTACTGAACAACTTCATATGTGAAACACATAAGTACCTTTGCCTGAAGATATGGAAATATATCTTCGTAATGTTGGCATACCTTGAATATATTTTTTTGACAACCCACATTACTTAAATTCTGTTAAAATCGATTTCAGTGAAATTTTGTAATCTTCGCATATTTGAATGGAAAAAAGGAAAATAATTTAATTTTTATAAATAACGAATAAATTTATGACAAGTTAGAGCTTAATCTCTGGCTTCATCACACAAACTCCCATATCTTCTCGAGGGATTACTCTACGAACATGAAATTTCAGGATGAGGAAGAAATCAATAACTCCGTTGTAGGTACTAAATTTTGTTGAGATCTGAACATCATCTAATGACTACCCGAATATATTCAGAGAAAAGCGTCGGAATATTCGTGAAATTTTGTAGCCTTATGATTTTCACGAAATCTAGCAGACTCCTTTCTCTTAAGTAATTCAAACAATTCTTTCGGAATATAGAATTTACTAGTGGAAAAGCTCGTATCGCCACGGGCGCAAGTAAGGAAGCGCGCGGTCGTAATTAACAAATGCCCCCCTATAAGCATCTGTTCATGTCATTTTGTGTCTAGCTTTCTTTGAGTGAAGACGTGTTTAAAAAACTCTCCGACGCCTAACTGAAACGCCAACAGCGGCGATTTCAAATCAGCCTGATCAGGCTGAAACCAAATTCGCCGTTCGAATAAAGTAGTGGGTACGCCATTGGATCCATGCGTGGGCTAAGATTTGATATTGTCTGCAATGGTCCATTTTTTGCATGAACCGCAAAATCAATATGTTCTGGTGGTTCTCCATTTTCGCCGACAAATATTGTTGCAACACTGTCTCCTGTCGGCAAATTGTATCTTCTAGGATAGTTGTCTGTACGCACAAAAACCATTCGAATATCTGGTAATTCACGATTTTCAGCTATAGCTTTGCGACGTTCTTCTCATAATCTTTCTCCCATTGTGTCAAAAGCGCTTGCAAATGGGTTATTTTCACGAAGCATTTCATCTAGTCGAAGCATTGTCACTGGATGGCATCCTTAGTTAGCTGGGTGTAGAATCTATGTTGCAGAGCTTCATTAGTATCAAGTGTGTAAACTTGACAGAATTTGGGCGTGATTCCAGGTTGCGGAATAATGGAACCAATTCGGTTGTATGATGCTCCATGCAGACAAAATGAATAAGGGCCAGTTGATTCAAATTCGCTTAAGCTAACTTTTTGGGAAGCAAACGCAAAGGAACTGTTATACTAGCGTATATTGTTTTGGAAATTCTTCGATTCTTCATCTGTTCCTGTGTAGATTTCTATGAGCAAAGCTGGTACTTCTTTCAATTGCATCTGCACACTCATTACATCTTCGCCTTTTTGGCAGCACTGGCTGAATCCAACTCGCCCTTTTTCACCCCTAAAATACAGAGCATTGCAAAATTGACACGATTCGCTCATTTCACCGACAGGAAACGCAGGAATTTCGTCTTCAACCGGAGCCCTTCTCGCTACAAATATTGATCGCATTGCGTAATTATTGGTATGACCGCAGCGTCGGTTTTTTCAGTTCGGGTTGTCCGGGTAGCGTTTCGAGAACCCACTGGTCTGCCTCGTCGTCGTGTCTCCATTGTAAATTGAAATTTTAAAATTTTACACTGGACCTAACTCAAAATTGAAAAATCTTACGTGTCCCGTTATCAATTTTTACCCAAAAATGGAGAATAACCATCCAAATTTGGGTTTTCAATATCATTTTCAATTAAAATGTTCTAAATTAACATTCTCGGTAGGTTTGGAAATTAAAATAAGCTTTAAAATCAAACTTAAAATCAAGCTCGTCAAAACACGTCTTTCCTGTTTGAAAGTCAAGGCTGAAATTATAGATGTTTATTATAATTATTAAACATTATTGAGTTTGGCAATTACTTTTGAAATGAAACTTTTTCAAAATCGCAGTTTCAGTATATTTCCAAGCACGTTATATAAGATATAAATTCTTATAAAATTATTCGAATGCTCACTTTCTGACCAACTCAGGTAAAACTCTTGAACCTTTTTTAAATCGCCTTAACAGTTCAACTTTCACTTAAGGTAATTTTATTCAAATAACAAAATTTTTGCAAATTCACAAATTATTTTATTCACAAAAATTCACTTCACCTTTTAAATTGAAAGCCTACATAAAACAACTGAAATAAAGTGTTTTCCTCTTCTATCAATGTTACAATATGATTTATAAGTCACATGTTATAATTTAAATACAAATTAAGTTAATCAAATTTACACCTCTTAGTTTTCATGTTGTATCTGAGCCGGAAAAACATAAATAATATCATCATCTGTATGCTTGATTGGGCAGACCATAGTTACCAAACTATTGTCAACAATTTCTTTTTTTAAATGTATCTTGACTTTTTTTGGCATCTTCGTTTATTTCAGCAATATAATTTGACCAAAAAAATCGATTTGTAAGAATGATTAATGCGTCTGAATAAACAAATCGAGTTCCACTGAACAAAATGGAATCGATTTTTAAAGTCTTCGAATACCCTGGTTCAATTAAAATTCACTTCACCCTTTTGAATTGAAAGTCTACATAAAACAACTGAAATCAAGTGTTTTTCCTCTTCTAGCAATGTTACCATATGATGATAAGTCACATGTTATAATTTAAATACAAATAAAGTTAATCGAATTTACAAATGCCTTTAATGAGTAATATGACGGTAATGGTGACTTGGAGTGCAAGAAGAAGAAATTAAAGCCCATATCAGTAAAAATTTGTTGAACGGTGTCGCCATCTACAGCGAAAACATGCCAAACACCCTTAATATTTAAGTTTCTTGTGTTTTTTAGAGAAATTATAGTTGTTTGGAACTTGTTATTATTTTTCTGCATCAGTTCAGATGCCTACCGTTAATTAAAAAAATTTGATGCAAATCGGTTGATTGGTTTAGGCGCTAGACCTTATGCATCATATTATTATAATAGATACGACCGGACAGTCGGGATGACATACTCAAGTCTACGCACGGTGGCACAATGGAGTCCTAACACCAGAAGCAGCAACTGTTAATGGAGCCCTGAATTGAATGCTTATGGATTTGCTCAAATGTTTTTATCTTTCTCGATTATTTGGTTGAAATTCAAGAATCCAAGGTCAAAATTTTAATTATCAAACATCAGTTGACAAACCGCTTACCATTACATAAACCCATAGATCATATAGAAGATAAAAATGGCGTAACAAACCTTAGGTGGTTTACGCTTTTCAACATACAATATTGAAAAGAAACTGAATAACTTCAGAATCTGGAAAATACTCACCATCCAGGTACATTTTCTGGAGCATCACACCTTTCACTCTGTTCATTGTAGACCTCTCCCACTTGACATCCCAAGTCTCTGGGTTCATGTCCGTTCAAACAAACATAAAATCTTTGGCAGTCGGTAGGATGGGCATATTTTGGATGTACATTTTTTTGGCCGTTTGCGTCGACTTGGGATTCCTTTGGACATTCAAAGCCATCCTTTAATTTATCTGAAACAAAAACAGAGTGAACCTGATACAATTAAACTTTATACAGATTTTTTTAAACGGATTCAGCTAAGCAGGTTATTAGATTATGAAAGAGCTCTAACGAACATTATGAATTTTTAGGTAATTTGTTTATTTAATAATTTTAAATCAATAGTGAATTTCAATATTTTTAGAAATTATTTAATGCTATTATATTGTCTAGAGAAAGTAATGACTTGCAAAAACAAATTTTCTCTTAATTTGGATGATCAATTGTTTGAAATCGATTGTTTCAATTCATTCGTTTGAATAATCCGTTGAGGAATCATTTCCCTTTCGACAATAAAGAATAAAACTGCTTAATAGTTGAGTAAACAAAACACTGTTTCAATCAATTATTGAATAATTATTATTCCAAAGTTCATTAGTTCAAAAATTTAATCCAGAGAAATTGTGATCATTAGCAAAGCATCAACGACCCCTATATTGCCCAAAGTAAAGGTCGTGGTTTGGGCCGCTATGTCTGCTAAAGGCATAATTGGTCATAATAAAATGGAAGGTTGAACCCGGTTATATATTAGGAGGATAGATACACTAAACGTAGACCGAGCACATATATATTTGGTTATATATTATCGGCTGGGTTTGCCATCCAACAGTACCATTGTCAAAAACAGAATTTCAGAATAATACAACCATGGTTGTGCAGGTGTAAAAACATTGAGTTTGTGTTGCTATCGGAAGTTCAGACGATTATCCGCCGGTTGTCACCTTGGTCTATATGTATAATACACTGAGCTGACTGCAGGAGTTCAGTAATACCTACTTCCAAATTGGTTGTTGTCGGGGGTCAAGGTTAAGTGGTACTGATGATCCCTAGTAAGGGTGAAACCAATCTGCCACTACCCCTCCCAATAGCAACACAAACTCAATGATTTTACACCTGCACAACCTTTGTTGTATTATTCTGAAATTCTCTTTTTGACAATGGTACTGTTGAATGGCAAACCCAGCCGGGCTTAAATGAGGGTCAAAACTTACAGTGAGAGGTTTCTGTCTCACATTAGGATGTACTTCTTACTTTATTATAAATACAGTTTGATTCACCCGAAGTTACATTGTTATAGTCCTATTGTCTAATAGGAATAATACTCACTTCCTTTCTCGGCGCAACCAGTTCTGCCAGCGCTTGCAGGCCAGACGCAGGTACCACTAAATTCATCGAAATGGAGTCCAGCTGTACATGGGAGTTCTGTGTAATCTCCTCCTATGCAGTTGTAAAATTTATCACATACTGAAGGGTCGGGATGGGCGAAGAAACCGTTCTTTCTTGGACAATTCGAGTTTCCTTGTGGTGGTTCTGAAATAAATAAAAAATTGTTGACCTGATCTTATACAATCGTTTAATTAAACTATTATTCCGTTTGGTTGGGTTGCAGAGTCGTGCAGCAAGGAAGTGAAACAGGTTGATGAACATAGTACATCTAATCATATTGACTGTTCTTGAAAAAAATTGTTTCAACATGAACACGATATTAGAAATAAGCACCATATTTGAAAATGTACCCAATCTTCGGATTACAAAGGGCTATCTGAGCTCCATACTTATAAAAAAACCCGTGGCTAAGAAATCGGTGCTATAGTTTGCAGATGAATTTTGAAATTTATAGAAAATATTCAAATTAGCATATTCTGACACTCTGGCTGGTCGCATAGCGCTACCGCTATTCTGATAAGTTCTAACTGCAGGATCGTCCAGTCATGGTTTCTTAGAGTGAAATTGAGATGATAATTTTTGTGATGCTGACACATCTACTGCTCCAGGACTGGGTGGTAGCAGAGCTGGTTCACTGAAAATCTGTAATGACTTCCTTTCTGTGTCTTTCAATTCAAATATCCAATCACCCTTAGATCAATTCGTGATCCCTAGGCTTGCGAACCACATAAGTCTTCGAATAGACAGATGAGCTGTGGTCTATTAATTATTGAGCAATAAGCTAGACATCCATAAGCACCACTGCTGTTCTCTCAAGCTTGCATTTATCATTTCCTATGGAGTTGTTGCCGATGTTCATTGTGGGTTCTTTCTGGGACACACACTTTCTGGGTTATGAGGCGTGAAATAGAGCCTTCCTTTGGAGTTTTTCTGTGGATATCCAGTACTTGTATTTCTGGAGAACCAACGACAGTGTTTCACTCGGAAGAATGTACATAAATCCAGTTCGGCGTTAAAGGACGGCTACTTCAGTGGACACGTATCCAGATCTATGAGTGATTCGCTGTCTGCAAATGAACCTGTAGTAACTATAATAGTATGCCGAACGGTTCGGTCCTTGGAAACATACTCTTATACCGTGCATGTGGCCGTTCTGCCATCTTTCATTTTGTCTTTCTGTTCATCTCACCCAGATGATTTGGAAATTTTTACGAAAATACCCTTGCAAAAATTAAAATATTCTTCAAATGCAGATTCAGTCCAAAGGTTTCATGTTGTAAATATATTGGAGTTATTGAACAAACTTCAATTATGGGACATATGACTGTAAAAACAATTGAATACATCTACTGTATACGCCTCCTCATTATTGTTCAGATTTCGGACTAGTAAATTATCTTTGTCTTATTTACGATCTGAAAGATTCTGAATTTTGCCAAAATTGGGACTTCTCTGAATAGATAAAATGCTTAGATGAGTGGGTTTCATTATATTAATCCGCTTTGGTATGATCATAAGCTACTTGAAAAGTATTTTTAGTAATTTTCATCTGATTTTGTTCGAAGAATCTTCATGATCAAATGCGTTGGTTAAATGATGATTCAGATTTTTTTTCTGATAATATAATCTGATAACAATTATGATTTTTGAAAGAATCCTTTGTTGAAAAACTTTTTTGCCCAAAAACCAAGGAGCCATTTTGTTTGTACATGTCATGAAAATTACGGACCCGTTTTTTCTGCGCTTGCTCTATATAAAAACTAGTAGAACAGTCTTTATGTCTGTAATTTTAGAATCTCGAGCCGGAAATGGTATCCATCAATTGGATTTGACTTCCTGAAGAAGAAATCAGGGTCAAACCGGGTCTTTTTGGCCGTCCTGTCGTAAACCCTCTATCAGCCAAAGGATATGACCTTAACTTTTCAAATTTCTCGGTCAAGTTCGTTATTGAATCCAATCCATTCAATCGCTCAGTAGTTATGAGCATCTAAAATCCACAATTTCTGCAATATTTTTCCAATCGAATTGAAATTTGAAAATCGTATTAATATCGTTGAGGGACATTTAAGCAAAACGCCATTTTACTAGTCACCTGAACTAGCTTGTAAGAAGAATCTCCTCGATCTCCTTGTGGGTTTACTTTATTTAAGATTTCGCAATATAAAAATAATCTTCATGAATGAACAAGTTTTTGTTGAAATTCGTCGAATATTGTATGAGTTATTGATATCTCCAGAAAAACTTTGTATTGTTGATAAATGAATATAGCATGGGGATATTCACAAAATTAAGCAGCTTAATTTCTTTCAACGTGATTCTAACGATTCTTTTGTTTTTCAATAGATCGGTTGGGTATTCTATGAGTTATGGAGGAGACCGAATTTCAGCAACAACTGAACCATTTGACACATTTGTCCCAATAACGAAATATTTGGACAATTAATCTATTCTGAAAATAAAAATCTAGCTCATCTCGGACATACTCAAACTTGTCTCCTAATCCGAAACGATTGAGAATTTCTCGGCTCGATATTCGAGAATTACGAAAATTTTAGCAAAATGAGAGCACATTGCTCTATTTGATTTAATTTCGTTGTAACTTTTCAATAATTGGGCGATAAAGGAAGACATTGCAAAACTTTTGCATTCATTTTTATTCAAACAACAATATTGAGCGAAAGCTTGATAACCTAACATTTTTCGAAATAGTTTCCGGAAGATTAACTGCAGATTTGAAATCTTTAATGATAATTGATAGTTATAAGTAAGGAACCCCCAGAAACACTTTAGCCTTATAAGATGAAAAATTTTCAATTTTACATTTAGAAGTACGATCAACAATGAAACTCTGATCCATTCCAAAAAACCCCACGAAAACCCAGGTTGTAGAGCTTACTCTCCAAAATTCCGGCGACAGTACATCAAATGCACGTGTAAGGTCGAAAAAGAGACCTGCAACATAATGACCCTCATCTAATTTCTTATAAACGAAGTCAACAAATGAAAAAGCCGCTGTTTCAGTGGACCTACCCTGACGAAAGCCGTGTTGGCAGCTTGTTATGATTTTGAACCGGCTCAGAAATGACATCATTCTATGGTATACGATTTTCTCGAAAATCTTAGAGAACACGCTAAGAATCGAAATGGGACGATAGTTTGCAATATTGCAAGGATCGTTTTTTTTCAATAGAGGAATGACTGAAGCCGATTTAAGAAATGAAGGAAATTTGCCAGTGTTAATGGATAAATTTATAATATGTGCGAAATGATCAGCAACGACGTTCACAATGGCTTTCAATACCTCAACAGAAATGTTATCTACACCAGTACTTTTTTTGTTATTTAAAGATTTGACCGTGTCAATGACCTCCTCTCCAACTACTGGGAAGAAAAAAAAGGTATTCGATGATAATAGAGAGTAGTACATGCAAGTGAAGGTGCACTACCAAAATGATTTCTCAAACTTTCTTGTGCAATAGAGCAAAAATACTCAGCAAACATATCAACGATCTCGGAGGGATCGGAATATGTTTTCCATCATGACTGAGCGAGATGCTCTGTCGAGAAATTTTTTCCGTCCTGTTTCCCTATTCACAATATCCCATACAGTTTTGTTCTTATTAGATGAACTATAGTATTTAACATATCCCGATAATAATTCATCTTAGTTTCTTTGAGTAATTTCCTGAAATCAATTTTAGCCCTCTTATAAATTTCACAAGAATTTTGGTTGTTCAAATTTTTTCAACCATCCTAAATTTTTTAACATTTTGCTGGCTTCAATAACCTCCCCATTAATCCAATTATTATTGCTGTTAACCTTAAAATTAGATTGCCTCATAGGGCATGTTTTCTCTAAACAGTAATTTACAATATTGAAAAATTCTGTAAAACAATCATCAATAGTCGTATACGAATACATACGATCAAAAGATACATTAGATATATAATTAAACAAATTAGTCAGAGACTGGGGCGTTACACTTCTGGTTGACGCCTGATGATGATTAAATTCAGTATTAATATATTTTCTTCAATAGATATTCCAAAACAAAAACTTTGTGATCACCAAAGTGACCCTCAAATACCTTAGTTTTACATTCCAAACTTGCATTAGTAAGAATGTAGTCTATTTTAGATGAAGATGTAACATTGTTTACATTGGTGAAAACTCTAGTAGGTTCTCGAGAGGTGACTCTCAAATCAAAACAACACAATAGATCATCAAGTAGATGCTTACAGTACATGTATTATTCAAATAGTTAACGTTCAGGTCGCCACAAAGAAACAAAACATCGGCCGTCCCAATACATCGCTGTAGAACAAACGACATTCTATCGAGAAAGAGAGTAAAATCACTGTCGGGAACCCTATAAGCACTTAAAACACATACCTTTACGTCCGGAAGAACAATAGTCACACCGCAGAACTCAAATTGCTTTTTCACTGAGAACTTTGATATGCCAATATCTTTCACTTGAAGACCAGCACTTGCATACATAACAACACCCCATGTTCGTCACTTTCACGACAAAACGAGGCTACCTGGGCATATCCGGGAATAGACATATATTGAAGTTTTCGCTATTGCACCAGTGCTCCACCACACTAGCAATCAAAGGGCGTTCAATCTCGAACATAAGCTCCAGATCGTTCAATTTGTTTGATAAGCACTGAACGTTGACATGAAGGATTTTAAATGGTCGAGAGTCTTCTATTTTTCGGGAATTTTCTTTCGACTTGGGAAAAATAATGAACACTTGCATTATTTGGCCAATTTGCAGGATCTTTGACTTTATCAAGTTCGCTGTGTGGTACAAGAACCTTGAAGGATGCATAAACCTCTCAGGTAACGTGACTTGAGAAGTTCACATTTCACATAGGTGAATTTTTTTCGAAGAAAGTTTTCAAGATCAGCTACAGAAGAAGTTGGATTCAGCCTAGATACATGAAGGGCTTTTAATTTTTCAACGCCTTGAACAGCAGGTGAATCAGTGCACCTTCCAACCACTATGGCCTGACTTGACTTCCCTGCTATTTTTTCTGGTTTTGACGGGTTTCCATTCACCATCGGTGTTATACTCGAATGATCATTGACGGCAATTTTGTTATCCAATATCCTTGATTGAGCTTTATGAACTGCTTCATTAACCTGATCGATTGTAAACAGTTTATGTTTACGCTGGTTCGGTTTACTAACAGTGCGACCGGCATTAGACACTGGATCAACTCTCCCACTCACATTTATAGCCGGCGCAGGATCAACAGTTACGGCACTCGCATGACCACCGGGTCCTAAGACCCCAGGCGCCGCCAGGAGCGACAGTTGCGGCACACGCATAGCTACGAGGATCCAAAACATCAGGAATCTCAACGCTGCCGGTGTTTACAGTTATCTTATCAGATTTGATAATTTTTTCGTTACGAGTTTGAGTAATCACATTATCACATTTATTACATACTCGAGAATCATTTTCCAATCTTAATATTTTGTATTTCAACAATCTTGAATTTTCTTCAAGCAAACGATTTTTATCCTCCAATTCCTGAATTATTTTAAGCAATAAGTCATAATTAGAGGAGTTCAATGTAATTTGCACCTCGGGTTCGAGATTAACACTATCCGGGTATTCCTCTACATCAGATTTTAAATCGAAAAACGTTGAAAAGTTCTTCATCACAGCACTTTTGATTTTCAAAGCACAACTACGATGAAACACCTTGGAACAAATTTTACATTTCAATCCACTTTTAACTATTGAGTTTTTGCATCCACCACATTTGTGGGGATAAACACGCATATCGACATTCATACCGTCCGTCTTCTTCGACATATTCACAATATATGAATGAATATATGTTATAAGTAAAGATCCTAATTTCATCTATCTATCCATTTATCTATCTATCTATTTTGTTTTATTGAAATCGTTTTATCAAATTTGTCAAGCAGATAGAAAAAATCGCATTTTCAAAAGTAAACTCAATTTTCAGTTGCTGGCATTCTATACAAGATAATATAAACACACTTTGTAGTTGTTTACAAACTAAATGTTAAAAATATGTGAAAACCTGAAGAGTAATTTTCCAACTGTATAAAACAGCAATAAAAAATTATTTCAAGAAAAGATGACATGGATTGAGAAATCCAATTTTCAAAACCATCGTTTTAAACTATTCAAAGCGAAATAAGAGATTAAAAATTCAGAAAGCACTGACGTGAGGTCAGTTGGCTTAGACGCTCTCGTAAACCACTTACGAGTAATTATTCAATTGTTTGAAAGTAACATAATAGTATACGTCTGATAAAACTGCACCATAAAATTTTTATTTGAACAGTGTCATTTGAAAAAATTTTTTTGTTACTCGAACCTATTCGGCCGATTTGACCGAATAACGAACTTAGCCGAGATATTTATACCTCAAACCTATTCTGAAATTTTCAACTCTCTAACTTCATCCGTTCGCGAGTTATCGTGTTCACGGAACGGACGGACGGCCGGACGGACGGACAGAATCGATTTTGACCACGGATTATTCATCAGTAGGTCCAAACAAAACGATTGATACCACTCTTGCCCAAAAATTCGAAAGTCACAAACATTTGGGCAAATTGATAAGCACTCTGTTCAGGTGAACAAGAGCGCCAAAAAAAGTAATATACATTTTTTTATCAAAAATAATGTATCAGAAAATATCTTGAATTATTTCATATTTAGATAACCAAACTTTTTGAACAGTTGCAGATAAAAATTCCTACAAATCATTTTTTTTTATACATCTTGATGACAATTGATCGTATGACAACCCGTGATAATTATTGAAGAATCCGCAATAATTTGGCATAAAAATATTAGACTATTAGTTTCGAGATAAAAATCTAAATACTATGACTGTACAAGCTTTTATAAATAGTCTTAACAGGACAGGTAGCTCTTCAGTAGATGGGATGTAAACGGTGTGTCTGCCTTCATCAAATTCCTTAAACTTTTCGCCCTAAGGCCATCTGGGATCAGTCAGATATATCAGCTCAGTCTTAAGTATGAAAATGTGTAATGCAGAGCATACACGCTACAGTAGACCGGAGAGGAAAAACTGTACAGATATACCTGCGCAGGTCGACGGAGCGTGTGTGTCGTAGTTTTTGAAGCCTGCACAGGTCACATGAGCAAATTCGAGATTCGACTCGGTCTAATGGGAACGTACGGTCGCTGCTAACGAACACACGACTTGCCCGGTTTACCGGAACGTCCTCACACACGAGGCAAACCTGCGCAGGTATACCTGCACAATTTTCCTCTCCGGTCTATCGTAGTGTGTATGCCCTGCATATGGTTTGTCATTTGCGCGGAAGCAATCAGCACTTCGGATCTGTTTTAATCTGCTCAAGTTGATGATGTTGATGAGGAGTGTAAAAAAAGTTATTATAGAGAAAGTTTCATACATAGTAGCATTTTGTGAGAATTTTTTGAGGATGGAACTCCTATTCTGTTGAAGCCAGCAGTTATAACCTATCTTGAATAATTGGTTTGACGGTTTTCAAACTATACTTACGTAATTCAGTTCTGTCACCACAGTCTACATTGAAGGGCTGGTCACATTTGTTGATTTTACGGATGAGAGGATCAAAACCAAACCGTCTGGACACAGTTTCTCTGTCGCTACTCCATCTTCACATTCGTAATATTTATCACATTGCCTAACGTCTTCTGTATTGACCGTCTTTGGTGGACATTTGAATTGTTGAGAATCTGCAAAAAAAATGATATATCTTCATTTGTGATCAATATTACGAAGGGTTCTGATAGGGAATAATATAAAAAATAACAAAAATAACTGACTGAAATAAAATTAAAATTGTTGAAAAGCTCTGTCATGAGGTTGGGTGGCTTTGTGTGCATGTTCTCAAAGTTATTTCATCTTGGCTCGAATTTTCACAAAAATAAGTTGTTATATTTTGAGCAAATATAAAGGAGTGGGAATTTTATCACATAATCTACCTATGTGGCACAATAAATGTGAACGAATCAGCAAATATATATTTTAAATTAATAATCCACAAACCTACAGGTAACCCTTATTTTGTGCGTAACCTAGATCTTTTTCCTTTGAGATCTCAAAGATAAAGTCCAAAATACCTCATCCTATATGTTGATGATATGGTACACAAGTATAATATAATAATAATAATACCAAACCTATAGGAACAAGCTGCCCAAAGTCTGCAAAACTTGAACCACATTATGATGCAACACAACCAAATATTTGATAAAACCATAATTCCTTATTCAAAATGGAAAGAATGAAAAATAATGCATTATAGCCAATGCATTTAAGACACAAGATATTATCCGGTTCAAAATTACAAAAAATAAACCTGAATAGAAAACTGAAAAAACGAAGAATTCCATATATAAAAAATACCATGCGAATGCAAAAGATCTTGTAGAGCCTTTGTGAGTGAAAGAACATCAAAAGCTTTCCCAAATGTTGGACACCGATTCATCGAAGGTGGTTCAACAAGCTGTGAATAATCATCTGAGAAAATGGCATGATGTATTCATAATATTCAAGAAAGATAAACTAATAAGAAGAAGAATCAAGTATGAATCGTCTTGACAATCACTTCTGATTATATGTCGGAATTGGACAACCCTAATGTTGCAGTCAAAAATGAATTTTACACATTCGAGTAGGAGTTCATGGGATATATTGAGAAAATTAAGTGAAGCTACTCCCTTGCCTCATCATCATCAAGATAAATCGTTCGCCACGTAGTTGATGTATCTGAATCAGTCAATATATCCCAGTCTAAAATAAGGAATATAAAGAAAAACTTACACATATTCAGGAGATCAGCTCCTTCTTTAAAACATGTGTCACATCCATTCAATATAGATGAATTGAGGGCTGCAATCAAATCTACCAAATCTCAAAAGACAGCAGGTTTTGACGGAATTTATCCAGAATTTATCAAACATTTAGGAAAAAGGCTTTGTCTTGGTTATTGTCTTTCTATAGCAATATTCTGAATTCAGGAAACTTTCCTTCAGAATTTCTGTAAGGCTAAAGTAATAGGAAATTTGAAAAGAGGAAAAAATCCTTGTGATCTAGTAGTTATCGACCCATCAGTTAATTGAGTGTTCCTTTCAAGATATTAGAAAGGTTAATTCTTTGAGAATTGAATCTTCTATAGAAAATGCTCTACAAAATTTCCAGGGAGGCTTTAGCAAAAATAGAAATTGTTCAACTCAGGTTCTCAGCCTTATAACTTTCATAGAAACAGGCTTCAATGATAGGTTGAAAACAGCAGCTGCTTTTACTGATTTATCTTCGGCATATGACACTGTGTGGAAAGATGAATCAATTTTCAAACTCTATACTCATCTGAAGTGTGGGAAAATAGTACGATTATTAGAAAATATGTTATATAATAGAAGATTTCGTGTTTTTATTGACAATAAGAGTAGCAATTTCAAAACATCGAAAAATGGACTTCCTCAAGGATCTGTTTCATCTCCTTTACTTTTCAATTTATATCTAAGTGATTTACCCACTATATCATCTCAGAAATTTGTTTATGCTGACGACATTGCTATTGCTTACCAACATTCGGATTTCCATACTCTGAAAAACATACTGTCATCTGATTTGGAAATTTCAAAGAATTATTTTATTGAGTGGCGATTATGTCCAAATCCCAACAAAACAGAGGTATCTTGTTTCCATCTGAATAATCATGAAAAATATAGGAAATTAGCTGTAACTTTCAATGATTCTCCTATCTAACATAATTTCTATCCAAAATACTTAGGAGTTAAATTAGATTCATCTCTCAATTAATAGGCTCATTAAAATGATCTGAGCCTAAAACTGAAAACTAGGAATAATATTGTTCAGAAATTAGCTGGATCAACTTGGGGTGCTGATGCTTCCACTCTTCACACAGCATCTCTAGCCTAGTTTTTTCTGCAGCTGAGTATTGTTGCTCTGTTTGGTTTAATAGTACACATACACAAAAATTGATGCACAATTGAATACATCCATGAGAATAATTACTGGCACTATAAGATCTACACCGGTTCATTGGTTACCAGTTTTGTCTAACATTGTCCCTCCCCATATTCGCAAACAGACTGCAGCTCTAAATTCTTGGAACAAATATCATTCTTTTTCCAATTTATTCCCAATTATTTCATATATTCTACAAAATAGAATTCCCAGATCGAAGTCGCGTAAACCATTATGGCATAATACGTTCTTCGATATCAACATAAGTGATAAAAATTATGGAAGACTGAATGGAACTCTTACGGAATGTTCAATAAGTATCTCGTTTGTGATCCTTCTGAAAAAGTTCCTGGTTTTGATCTTCCAAGAAAAATTTTGACAGTTCTTGGTGGTTTAAGAACAGGTCATGGTCGTAACAATAGCATGCTATTTAGATGGTAGATGATATTTAGATTCCTATCGCAAATTGTGAATGTGGAGAAGCAGAAGAAACAATACCTCATCTCATCAATAGTTGTCCCATATATAAATTTCTAGTTGGTTTTAGGTCTATTCATGATGTTTCCGACTCTTTCTTGGAATGGATTATAAATTTCATACGAATATGAAACGTATTTTCGTTATTCAATTCTTTTTCTGCTTTTGTCTTTTATTTCTAGATTCGATGTGAGCAACTCGAAGAAGTCTCTGTCTCCATCAATAGAAGATCACTCTTGTAGAAAGAAGTCCCTAAAATATATTTCAGCTTATTTTTGTATTTTCACACTTAGACGGGGAGCCAGGAGTCTTTTTCCCTAGGCTTTTTATGCCATACGCCGAATTGTATGACACCCCGTCACTAAACCCTGATCTATATGCTTTATTATTTGCTAAATAAATATTGTCAGCCAAAAGTTCAAAAGAATATAAATATATTTGACCGTCAAAAATTTGTTCGCGTTGAACCCCACACAATTTGTCAATCGCTCAAAAAAAAAATGCTCGTGTCGATTGGTCGAAAGAAATGCTCCAAAAATACGATCGTGGTGCTTCAAAGCACGTATATGACATTGTGACAGGTGATGAATCGTAGCTGTACGCGGATGAGCACGAGAATAAACAGTAGTCGACTGAATGGGTGTTTCAAGATGAGCCAAACGCATGCAGAAGTGTATATATCTTAATGGGGAATATTTTGAAAAACACTAAAGCGATTTCCGATGATTAATATTTGTTTTTGTTCTCTAATCCCGAAATATAAAAGGCAAAGGTAAGTTGGTACTTCATCAATAATGTGTCCGTAAGTCTGTAAGCCGATTGCTCCATCTATCTTGAAAAAGTGTTCAGTTCACAGATAAATACTAATTTAAAGTAATAACAAAATTCCGGCCATCTGGACATTAATGAAAATGAATAAATTTTCTGCTTCTTTAAAGTCTTATTCACCTTGAGAACTATAGAAAATATCTATCGAAACACTAGTAGGGAAGAAAAGCAATGAGACATTCTTGATATAGCCCAAGTAATCATTCTACAGGAGTTCAATTATTACAACTTCTTTATTCTTAACGAATCACTTTCAACATTTGGAAAACGAGCTTGATGGACTCAAACTCACATGATTACGAATTAACCTTCGCATATCTCCCAAAACCAGTAGTTATCGAGTAAAAAAAAGTCCGGACAGAGTTTAAGTTCAAACCATTAAAATCGAAGTGATCACGCTCAGATTTCCATTGGTTTAATATCGATAGAAAATTAATTAGCAACTAAGTCCTGGATTCTCGAGGACACTTCAAACGGTATCATGGTAATTTCCTCATTGATGAGTATCTGCAGATAGTTGGTTTTTTTATTATGTGTGAATCAATATGATGAAACAGGTTTTGTGGGATGGTTGTTACAAAATTCACCTTTCACTTACGTGCTGATCAGATGGCCGACATTTTCTGTTACAGCCTCAGGTGATTTATTGTTCGAAAGATCTGATGAATATTGCTTATAGGTTTCGATGTAATGCTTCAATTGGTCGATTTTGCGAATTAATATATTTCATGAAAGAAAGATGTTCAGCCTATTCTTTTATTTCTCAAAATATAATGCTATTGTATAAGATTCGAAAGCTTGGATTGGTCTTTATCTTGAATCACCATTTTCAAATATCACCTTTTCAACTTCTTTATCTAGAAAACTGTATAAAATACGAGCTTCTCGCTTCTTGAGATACTGATTGAAAACTTCCGCGAGGAAAAATTATAGAATGGCACTGACGCGAGGTCAGGAGATTTGCGTGCTTGTCCTAAAGACTGCCCGGAACCTTGAACAGTATGATACTAAAACAACCTCCACAATAAATGTCAAATAATCTAAAAAAATAGAAAAACATCCATAGCATTTTTCCTTCCGTTTTTTTCGAAACTCAAATTTCTAGATCAAGACAAGGTATATTTTCTCTATTGAAAATCTTTCAGAAATCAGGAGCTTTTGAACGTTTCTTCTATAGTCAATTCCGTACTCTGGATCAGTATGATTCTAATACAACCGCCACGATTAGTGAACAAACCTATATTTCGAATGAAACTAACTCGAGTTTTGTTCGAAGTTCAAATTCCCTGCTCTTGAAAACCATTACAAGTAGGCATATCAACACATATTGCTTATAAGGAAAATTATGATTAGCTATTTTTAATTTGAGATGTAGATTGACCTCATTTCGATTATTTTTCCGCCAACTGAAACTAAATTAATCAGTCCAACTGATGTCTTTGATTGCTTTTCCTTAAGTGAACGAAAAAATTGTTAATAATCGGTTTAAACCATTCAGATATTCAAGGTATCCAGAAAAGGTATCAGGTATTTGTAAGTTCAATAAAATAAAAAATATTTGTGGGCAATAAAAAAGTTTTTTGTTCATTATAAATATATGAATTGGAGGATAATCTGGAAAAGATGATGTTATCTAAATGATGACCGTTGCATTGCTGACAGTTGATGTTACCCCTTCGCGAAATCACTTTATTAGGGAATATTTCGTTATTCCCTTTAATCATTTGAGGTATGGCAAGTGGCCCCATATTGCTAAAACAACGTTCTTGAGTTGAAAACTGCAAACTCCTGCAACTCTGGGACCAACAAATTTCGCAACATATCGCAGTAACGGGCACTATTCACACTAAGGGCCCGGCCTCGTTGGTCTTCATGAAAATAAGGACCAATGATGCCTTAAGCAGATGTATCGTCTCGGATTCTCCACTGCCCAGTACCGACAATTCCGCTTATTAACATGGCCATTCAACTGTAAATTTGATTCGTCACTAAACAGTATGTTCTTTTGGATTTTAAGGGCAAATATATCTGAAACGATCATAATTCTTTTAATCTGCTGCAAATTGTCACAATTTTCTGATCAAATGATATTTTTTCTTTGAAATTGTGACAATCTTCAGCAGATTAAAATAATGGTCCTTTCAATTGTATTTGTTTTAAAATCCAATAAAAATATGGGATTCAACCTGCGCTTGCGTGGAATCCTATGATAACTCATATAAAATGCACTAGAGGGCGTCACGAGACGAAACGTTGTGCGAATGGAATCTGTAATCAACTAGGGAATAACTAAAGATGGCGCTGTAAGTTGAGCTCTCGAAATCGGAACCAAAATTCATGCCAGAGCCTATCTATAGATAGTCTATGCATCTGCTAAGCTTCAAGTTGGTCGGTTGGGTATTCTAAAAGGTATGAAAGAAACTCATTTTCAGATGCTCATAACTTATGACGAAAAATG